>JAVGWX010000013.1:76212600-76330100 GCA_036924085.1 Ariolimax columbianus
GTCTGTGAAAGATGTTGTGTTGAGAGAGCCTAATGCAGTGATTTTATGATGGCGAGATCATGGAAGATGTGAACAAGAGACTTGCCAGCATAATGTGATGGAGGTGCATCTGCTGTGTGTGTGTGTGCTCGTGTGGAGATCTGGAGTTTTATGATTGCAGGCAAGATCTGTGATGACCATTACTTTCAATCAGCAAGATGTTGACCACCGATCCTTGAAGTGCACCTGGGACAGATGAACATTGTGCAGTGAGTGTTTCAAGATTTCTATTAATTCCAAAATGTCACTAATAGACATTGTAAAATAATTGAACGTGGAAAAAAAAAAGGAGGGAGCATTTTAGTGAAAGGCAGTAAAGATCTGGTGGGTAGTAGGAATTTGCTTTGTTGAGAGATGGATTCTTTACAGATGAGATTTGTCTACAATTACCGGTACAGTAACAGATAGGAAGATGCAGGAATATAGACCATCACATTCACATTACAGAATTAAAGAGAGGAGAAGTAACTTTGGTAGGATTTTTGTGTTTGTGGTCTCTGTTCTTTATTATTGCAGGTTGGCCAGCCAAATTGAGCAATGTCACACCCTAGACCTGACGGAGAACGAGAAATGGACAGTGGGTCTGCAATTTACTTTCATTCCAGTGTGTTTGCAAATGAAGATTGTGAGATTGATGCTGTGTATACCACTTGCTCAAAAAGACATTGTGTTGAGAGAGCCTAATGCTGTGTGATTTGCTGGTGATCTCCATTGAAAATGTGCATAGACCAGAGGGCAGAATGTGATCGAGGTGCAGCAGTGTGTGTGGCGCAATCTGTCAAGATTTTATGATTCCAGGCAAGGCAACTGCTGACAGCGTCGTGAGACTCCCAAATCCAGTTGACTATTTTCCATCCTCACGGTGATCGGACGCATGAGGGGCAAAAAGTTACTTTCCTTCCAGTTGACTATTCATCCTGTTGGTGACCAGTGCATTCATACAAGCTGCAGTGAGTTTTTTTGGAGAGAGAGATGCGTACGAGTTTCACCAGAGTGCCTATACAGATTGTTAGACTGCATTGACGTGAAAGGAGAAACTTTTGAGGTGCTGATCTGAAGAGAAGGAGGGATGTGCTTTGTTGACAGATGCAATCTTTTGCAGATAATTTCTGACTAGAGGTACCCGGCATTCACAGTTTAGCAGTGATGAGGTGGAACGCTATCCCGGTATGCTTCTGTGTTTGTGGTCTGTGTTTCTTTAGTTGCAGGTAATATCTTGATCCAGCACAGATGACCGATGCATCATCCTCTGTGACCGGACATTCGGAGGCCCTTCCGTGAGTTGCGGTTTACGTTTGTTGGAGTTCTGCAGCAAAAGAAAATTGTGAGACTGATGATTCTGTGGTTGCCACGTCTGTGAAAGATGTTGTGTTGAGAGAGCCTAATGCAGTGATTTTATGATGGCGAGATCATGGAAGATGTGAACAAGAGACTTGCCAGCATAATGTGATGGAGGTGCATCTGCTGTGTGTGTGTGTGCTCGTGTGGAGATCTGGAGTTTTATGATTGCAGGCAAGATCTGTGATGACCATTACTTTCAATCAGCAAGATGTTGACCACCGATCCTTGAAGTGCACCTGGGACAGATGAACATTGTGCAGTGAGTGTTTCAAGATTTCTATTAATTCCAAAATGTCACTAATAGACATTGTAAAATAATTGAACGTGGAAAAAAAAAAGGAGGGAGCATTTTAGTGAAAGGCAGTAAAGATCTGGTGGGTAGTAGGAATTTGCTTTGTTGAGAGATGGATTCTTTACAGATGAGATTTGTCTACAATTACCGGTACAGTAACAGATAGGAAGATGCAGGAATATAGACCATCACATTCACATTACAGAATTAAAGAGAGGAGAAGTAACTTGGGTAGGATTTTTGTGTTTGTGGTCTCTGTTCTTTATTATTGCAGGTTGGCCAGCCAAATTGAGCAATGTCACACCCTAGACCTGACGGAGAACGAGAAATGGACAGTGGGTCTGCAATTTACTTTCATTCCAGTGTGTTTGCAAATGAAGATTGTGAGATTGATGCTGTGTATACCACTTGCTCAAAAAGACATTGTGTTGAGAGAGCCTAATGCTGTGTGATTTGCTGGTGATCTCCATTGCAAATGTGCATAGACCAGAGGGCAGAATGTGATCGAGGTGCAGCAGTGTGTGTGGCGCAATCTGTCAAGATTTTATGATTCCAGGCAAGGCAACTGCTGACAGCGTCGTGAGACTCCCAAATCCAGTTGACTATTTTCCATCCTCACGGTGATCGGACGCATGAGGGGCAAAAAGTTACTTTCCTTCCAGTTGACTATTCATCCTGTTGGTGACCAGTGCATTCATACAAGCTGCAGTGAGTTTTTTTGGAGAGAGAGATGCGTACGAGTTTCACCAGAGTGCCTATACAGATTGTTAGACTGCATTGACGTGAAAGGAGAAACTTTTGAGGTGCTGATCTGAAGAGAAGGAGGGATGTGCTTTGTTGACAGATGCAATCTTTTGCAGATAATTTCTGACTAGAGGTACCCGGCATTCACAGTTTAGCAGTGATGAGGTGGAACGCTATCCCGGTATGCTTCTGTGTTTGTGGTCTGTGTTTCTTTAGTTGCAGGTAATATCTTGATCCAGCACAGATGACCGATGCATCATCCTCTGTGACCGGACATTCGGAGGCCCTTCCGTGAGTTGCGGTTTACGTTTGTTGGAGTTCTGCAGCAAAAGAAAATTGTGAGACTGATGATTCTGTGGTTGCCACGTCTGTGAAAGATGTTGTGTTGAGAGAGCCTAATGCAGTGATTTTATGATGGCGAGATCATGGAAGATGTGAACAAGAGACTTGCCAGCATAATGTGATGGAGGTGCATCTGCTGTGTGTGTGTGTGCTCGTGTGGAGATCTGGAGTTTTATGATTGCAGGCAAGATCTGTGATGACCATTACTTTCAATCAGCAAGATGTTGACCACCGATCCTTGAAGTGCACCTGGGACAGATGAACATTGTGCAGTGAGTGTTTCAAGATTTCTATTAATTCCAAAATGTCACTAATAGACATTGTAAAATAATTGAACGTGGAAAAAAAAAAGGAGGGAGCATTTTAGTGAAAGGCAGTAAAGATCTGGTGGGTAGTAGGAATTTGCTTTGTTGAGAGATGGATTCTTTACAGATGAGATTTGTCTACAATTACCGGTACAGTAACAGATGGGAAGATGCAGGAATATAGACCATCACATTCACATTACAGAATTAAAGAGAGGAGAAGTAACTTGGGTAGGATTTTTGTGTTTGTGGTCTCTGTTCTTTATTATTGCAGGTTGGCCAGCCAAATTGAGCAATGTCACACCCTAGACCTGACGGAGAACGAGAAATGGACAGTGGGTCTGCAATTTACTTTCATTCCAGTGTGTTTGCAAATGAAGATTGTGAGATTGATGCTGTGTATACCACTTGCTCAAAAAGACATTGTGTTGAGAGAGCCTAATGCTGTGTGATTTGCTGGTGATCTCCATTGAAAATGTGCATAGACCAGAGGGCAGAATGTGATCGAGGTGCAGCAGTGTGTGTGGCGCAATCTGTCAAGATTTTATGATTCCAGGCAAGGCAACTGCTGACAGCGTCGTGAGACTCCCAAATCCAGTTGACTATTTTCCATCCTCACGGTGATCGGACGCATGAGGGGCAAAAAGTTACTTTCCTTCCAGTTGACTATTCATCCTGTTGGTGACCAGTGCATTCATACAAGCTGCAGTGAGTTTTTTTGGAGAGAGAGATGCGTACGAGTTTCACCAGAGTGCCTATACAGATTGTTAGACTGCATTGACGTGAAAGGAGAAACTTTTGAGGTGCTGATCTGAAGAGAAGGAGGGATGTGCTTTGTTGACAGATGCAATCTTTTGCAGATAATTTCTGACTAGAGGTACCCGGCATTCACAGTTTAGCAGTGATGAGGTGGAACGCTATCCCGGTATGCTTCTGTGTTTGTGGTCTGTGTTTCTTTAGTTGCAGGTAATATCTTGATCCAGCACAGATGACCGATGCATCATCCTCTGTGACCGGACATTCGGAGGCCCTTCCGTGAGTTGCGGTTTACGTTTGTTGGAGTTCTGCAGCAAAAGAAAATTGTGAGACTGATGATTCTGTGGTTGCCACGTCTGTGAAAGATGTTGTGTTGAGAGAGCCTAATGCAGTGATTTTATGATGGCGAGATCATGGAAGATGTGAACAAGAGACTTGCCAGCATAATGTGATGGAGGTGCATCTGCTGTGTGCTCGTGTGGAGATCTGGAGTTTTATGATTGCAGGCAAGATCTGTGATGACCATTACTTTCAATCAGCAAGATGTTGACCACCGATCCTTGAAGTGCACCTGGGACAGATGAACATTGTGCAGTGAGTGTTTCAAGATTTCTATTAATTCCAAAATGTCACTAATAGACATTGTAAAATAATTGAACGTGAAAAAAAAAAGGAGGGAGCATTTTAGTGAAAGGCAGTAAAGATCTGGTGGGTAGTAGGAATTTGCTTTGTTGAGAGATGGATTCTTTACAGATGAGATTTGTCTACAATTACCGGTACAGTAACAGATGGGAAGATGCAGGAATATAGACCATCACATTCACATTACAGAATTAAAGAGAGGAGAAGTAACTTTGGTAGGATTTTTGTGTTTGTGGTCTCTGTTCTTTATTATTGCAGGTTGGCCAGCCAAATTGAGCAATGTCACACCCTAGACCTGACGGAGAACGAGAAATGGACAGTGGGTCTGCAATTTACTTTCATTCCAGTGTGTTTGCAAATGAAGATTGTGAGATTGATGCTGTGTATACCACTTGCTCAAAAAGACATTGTGTTGAGAGAGCCTAATGCTGTGTGATTTGCTGGTGATCTCCATTGAAAATGTGCATAGACCAGAGGGCAGAATGTGATCGAGGTGCAGCAGTGTGTGTGGCGCAATCTGTCAAGATTTTATGATTCCAGGCAAGGCAACTGCTGACAGCGTCGTGAGACTCCCAAATCCAGTTGACTATTTTCCATCCTCACGGTGATCGGACGCATGAGGGGCAAAAAGTTACTTTCCTTCCAGTTGACTATTCATCCTGTTGGTGACCAGTGCATTCATACAAGCTGCAGTGAGTTTTTTTGGAGAGAGAGATGCGTACGAGTTTCACCAGAGTGCCTATACAGATTGTTAGACTGCATTGACGTGAAAGGAGAAACTTTTGAGGTGCTGATCTGAAGAGAAGGAGGGATGTGCTTTGTTGACAGATGCAATCTTTTGCAGATAATTTCTGACTAGAGGTACCCGGCATTCACAGTTTAGCAGTGATGAGGTGGAACGCTATCCCGGTATGCTTCTGTGTTTGTGGTCTGTGTTTCTTTAGTTGCAGGTAATATCTTGATCCAGCACAGATGACCGATGCATCATCCTCTGTGACCGGACATTCGGAGGCCCTTCTGTGAGTTGCGGTTTACGTTTGTTGGAGTTCTGCAGCAAAAGAAAATTGTGAGACTGATGATTCTGTGGTTGCCACGTCTGTGAAAGATGTTGTGTTGAGAGAGCCTAATGCAGTGATTTTATGATGGGCGAGATCATGGAAGATGTGAACAAGAGACTTGCCAGCATAATGTGATGGAGGTGCATCTGCTGTGTGTGTGTGCTCGTGTGGAGATCTGGAGTTTTATGATTGCAGGCAAGATCTGTGATGACCATTACTTTCAATCAGCAAGATGTTGACCACCGATCCTTGAAGTGCACCTGGGACAGATGAACATTGTGCAGTGAGTGTTTCAAGATTTCTATTAATTCCAAAATGTCACTAATAGACATTGTAAAATAATTGAACGTGGAAAAAAAATGAGGGAGCATTTAAGTGAAAGTCAGTAAAGATCTGGTGGGTAGTAGGAATTTGCTTTGTTGAGAGATGGATTCTTTACAGATGAGATTTGTCTACAATTACCGGTACAGTAACAGATGGGAAGATGCAGGAATATAGACCATCACATTCACATTACAGAATTAAAGAGAGGAGAAGTAACTTTGGTAGGATTTTTGTGTTTGTGGTCTCTGTTCTTTATTATTGCAGGTTGGCCAGCCAAATTGAGCAATGTCACACCCTAGACCTGACGGAGAACGAGAAATGGACAGTGGGTCTGCAATTTACTTTCATTCCAGTGTGTTTGCAAATGAAGATTGTGAGATTGATGCTGTGTATACCACTTGCTCAAAAAGACATTGTGTTGAGAGAGCCTAATGCTGTGTGATTTGCTGGTGATCTCCATTGAAAATGTGCATAGACCAGAGGGCAGAATGTGATCGAGGTGCAGCAGTGTGTGTGGCGCAATCTGTCAAGATTTTATGATTCCAGGCAAGGCAACTGCTGACAGCGTCGTGAGACTCCCAAATCCAGTTGACTATTTTCCATCCTCACGGTGATCGGACGCATGAGGGGCAAAAAGTTACTTTCCTTCCAGTTGACTATTCATCCTGTTGGTGACCAGTGCATTCATACAAGCTGCAGTGAGTTTTTTTGGAGAGAGAGATGCGTACGAGTTTCACCAGAGTGCCTATACAGATTGTTAGACTGCATTGACGTGAAAGGAGAAACTTTTGAGGTGCTGATCTGAAGAGAAGGAGGGATGTGCTTTGTTGACAGATGCAATCTTTTGCAGATAATTTCTGACTAGAGGTACCCGGCATTCACAGTTTAGCAGTGATGAGGTGGAACGCTATCCCGGTATGCTTCTGTGTTTGTGGTCTGTGTTTCTTTAGTTGCAGGTAATATCTTGATCCAGCACAGATGACCGATGCATCATCCTCTGTGACCGGACATTCGGAGGCCCTTCTGTGAGTTGCGGTTTACGTTTGTTGGAGTTCTGCAGCAAAAGAAAATTGTGAGACTGATGATTCTGTGGTTGCCACGTCTGTGAAAGATGTTGTGTTGAGAGAGCCTAATGCAGTGATTTTATGATGGGCGAGATCATGGAAGATGTGAACAAGAGACTTGCCAGCATAATGTGATGGAGGTGCATCTGCTGTGTGTGTGTGCTCGTGTGGAGATCTGGAGTTTTATGATTGCAGGCAAGATCTGTGATGACCATTACTTTCAATCAGCAAGATGTTGACCACCGATCCTTGAAGTGCACCTGGGACAGATGAACATTGTGCAGTGAGTGTTTCAAGATTTCTATTAATTCCAAAATGTCACTAATAGACATTGTAAAATAATTGAACGTGAAAAAAAAAAGGAGGGAGCATTTTAGTGAAAGGCAGTAAAGATCTGGTGGGTAGTAGGAATTTGCTTTGTTGAGAGATGGATTCTTTACAGATGAGATTTGTCTACAATTACCGGTACAGTAACAGATGGGAAGATGCAGGAATATAGACCATCACATTCACATTACAGAATTAAAGAGAGGAGAAGTAACTTGGGTAGGATTTTTGTGTTTGTGGTCTCTGTTCTTTATTATTGCAGGTTGGCCAGCCAAATTGAGCAATGTCACACCCTAGACCTGACGGAGAACGAGAAATGGACAGTGGGTCTGCAATTTACTTTCATTCCAGTGTGTTTGCAAATGAAGATTGTGAGATTGATGCTGTGTATACCACTTGCTCAAAAAGACATTGTGTTGAGAGAGCCTAATGCTGTGTGATTTGCTGGTGATCTCCATTGAAAATGTGCATAGACCAGAGGGCAGAATGTGATCGAGGTGCAGCAGTGTGTGTGGCGCAATCTGTCAAGATTTTATGATTCCAGGCAAGGCAACTGCTGACAGCGTCGTGAGACTCCCAAATCCAGTTGACTATTTTCCATCCTCACGGTGATCGGACGCATGAGGGGCAAAAAGTTACTTTCCTTCCAGTTGACTATTCATCCTGTTGGTGACCAGTGCATTCATACAAGCTGCAGTGAGTTTTTTTGGAGAGAGAGATGCGTACGAGTTTCACCAGAGTGCCTATACAGATTGTTAGACTGCATTGACGTGAAAGGAGAAACTTTTGAGGTGCTGATCTGAAGAGAAGGAGGGATGTGCTTTGTTGACAGATGCAATCTTTTGCAGATAATTTCTGACTAGAGGTACCCGGCATTCACAGTTTAGCAGTGATGAGGTGGAACGCTATCCCGGTATGCTTCTGTGTTTCTTTAGTTGCAGGTAATATCTTGATCCAGCACAGATGACCGATGCATCATCCTCTGTGACCGGACATTCGGAGGCCCGTGAGTTGCGGTTTACGTTTGTTGGAGTTCTGCAGCAAAAGAAAATTGTGAGACTGATGATTCTGTGGTTGCCACGTCTGTGAAAGATGTTGTGTTGAGAGAGCCTAATGCAGTGATTTTATGATGGCGAGATCATGGAAGATGTGAACAAGAGACTTGCCAGCATAATGTGATGGAGGTGCATCTGCTGTGTGTGTGTGTGCTCGTGTGGAGATCTGGAGTTTTATGATTGCAGGCAAGATCTGTGATGACCATTACTTTCAATCAGCAAGATGTTGACCACCGATCCTTGAAGTGCACCTGGGACAGATGAACATTGTGCAGTGAGTGTTTCAAGATTTCTATTAATTCCAAAATGTCACTAATAGACATTGTAAAATAATTGAACGTGGAAAAAAAAAAGGAGGGAGCATTTTAGTGAAAGGCAGTAAAGATCTGGTGGGTAGTAGGAATTTGCTTTGTTGAGAGATGGATTCTTTACAGATGAGATTTGTCTACAATTACCGGTACAGTAACAGATAGGAAGATGCAGGAATATAGACCATCACATTCACATTACAGAATTAAAGAGAGGAGAAGTAACTTGGGTAGGATTTTTGTGTTTGTGGTCTCTGTTCTTTATTATTGCAGGTTGGCCAGCCAAATTGAGCAATGTCACACCCTAGACCTGACGGAGAACGAGAAATGGACAGTGGGTCTGCAATTTACTTTCATTCCAGTGTGTTTGCAAATGAAGATTGTGAGATTGATGCTGTGTATACCACTTGCTCAAAAAGACATTGTGTTGAGAGAGCCTAATGCTGTGTGATTTGCTGGTGATCTCCATTGAAAATGTGCATAGACCAGAGGGCAGAATGTGATCGAGGTGCAGCAGTGTGTGTGGCGCAATCTGTCAAGATTTTATGATTCCAGGCAAGGCAACTGCTGACAGCGTCGTGAGACTCCCAAATCCAGTTGACTATTTTCCATCCTCACGGTGATCGGACGCATGAGGGGCAAAAAGTTACTTTCCTTCCAGTTGACTATTCATCCTGTTGGTGACCAGTGCATTCATACAAGCTGCAGTGAGTTTTTTTGGAGAGAGAGATGCGTACGAGTTTCACCAGAGTGCCTATACAGATTGTTAGACTGCATTGACGTGAAAGGAGAAACTTTTGAGGTGCTGATCTGAAGAGAAGGAGGGATGTGCTTTGTTGACAGATGCAATCTTTTGCAGATAATTTCTGACTAGAGGTACCCGGCATTCACAGTTTAGCAGTGATGAGGTGGAACGCTATCCCGGTATGCTTCTGTGTTTGTGGTCTGTGTTTCTTTAGTTGCAGGTAATATCTTGATCCAGCACAGATGACCGATGCATCATCCTCTGTGACCGGACATTCGGAGGCCCTTCCGTGAGTTGCGGTTTACGTTTGTTGGAGTTCTGCAGCAAAAGAAAATTGTGAGACTGATGATTCTGTGGTTGCCACGTCTGTGAAAGATGTTGTGTTGAGAGAGCCTAATGCAGTGATTTTATGATGGCGAGATCATGGAAGATGTGAACAAGAGACTTGCCAGCATAATGTGATGGAGGTGCATCTGCTGTGTGTGTGTGTGCTCGTGTGGAGATCTGGAGTTTTATGATTGCAGGCAAGATCTGTGATGACCATTACTTTCAATCAGCAAGATGTTGACCACCGATCCTTGAAGTGCACCTGGGACAGATGAACATTGTGCAGTGAGTGTTTCAAGATTTCTATTAATTCCAAAATGTCACTAATAGACATTGTAAAATAATTGAACGTGGAAAAAAAAAAGGAGGGAGCATTTTAGTGAAAGGCAGTAAAGATCTGGTGGGTAGTAGGAATTTGCTTTGTTGAGAGATGGATTCTTTACAGATGAGATTTGTCTACAATTACCGGTACAGTAACAGATAGGAAGATGCAGGAATATAGACCATCACATTCACATTACAGAATTAAAGAGAGGAGAAGTAACTTGGGTAGGATTTTTGTGTTTGTGGTCTCTGTTCTTTATTATTGCAGGTTGGCCAGCCAAATTGAGCAATGTCACACCCTAGACCTGACGGAGAACGAGAAATGGACAGTGGGTCTGCAATTTACTTTCATTCCAGTGTGTTTGCAAATGAAGATTGTGAGATTGATGCTGTGTATACCACTTGCTCAAAAAGACATTGTGTTGAGAGAGCCTAATGCTGTGTGATTTGCTGGTGATCTCCATTGAAAATGTGCATAGACCAGAGGGCAGAATGTGATCGAGGTGCAGCAGTGTGTGTGGCGCAATCTGTCAAGATTTTATGATTCCAGGCAAGGCAACTGCTGACAGCGTCGTGAGACTCCCAAATCCAGTTGACTATTTTCCATCCTCACGGTGATCGGACGCATGAGGGGCAAAAAGTTACTTTCCTTCCAGTTGACTATTCATCCTGTTGGTGACCAGTGCATTCATACAAGCTGCAGTGAGTTTTTTTGGAGAGAGAGATGCGTACGAGTTTCACCAGAGTGCCTATACAGATTGTTAGACTGCATTGACGTGAAAGGAGAAACTTTTGAGGTGCTGATCTGAAGAGAAGGAGGGATGTGCTTTGTTGACAGATGCAATCTTTTGCAGATAATTTCTGACTAGAGGTACCCGGCATTCACAGTTTAGCAGTGATGAGGTGGAACGCTATCCCGGTATGCTTCTGTGTTTGTGGTCTGTGTTTCTTTAGTTGCAGGTAATATCTTGATCCAGCACAGATGACCGATGCATCATCCTCTGTGACCGGACATTCGGAGGCCCTTCCGTGAGTTGCGGTTTACGTTTGTTGGAGTTCTGCAGCAAAAGAAAATTGTGAGACTGATGATTCTGTGGTTGCCACGTCTGTGAAAGATGTTGTGTTGAGAGAGCCTAATGCAGTGATTTTATGATGGCGAGATCATGGAAGATGTGAACAAGAGACTTGCCAGCATAATGTGATGGAGGTGCATCTGCTGTGTGCTCGTGTGGAGATCTGGAGTTTTATGATTGCAGGCAAGATCTGTGATGACCATTACTTTCAATCAGCAAGATGTTGACCACCGATCCTTGAAGTGCACCTGGGACAGATGAACATTGTGCAGTGAGTGTTTCAAGATTTCTATTAATTCCAAAATGTCACTAATAGACATTGTAAAATAATTGAACGTGAAAAAAAAAAGGAGGGAGCATTTTAGTGAAAGGCAGTAAAGATCTGGTGGGTAGTAGGAATTTGCTTTGTTGAGAGATGGATTCTTTACAGATGAGATTTGTCTACAATTACCGGTACAGTAACAGATGGGAAGATGCAGGAATATAGACCATCACATTCACATTACAGAATTAAAGAGAGGAGAAGTAACTTGGGTAGGATTTTTGTGTTTGTGGTCTCTGTTCTTTATTATTGCAGGTTGGCCAGCCAAATTGAGCAATGTCACACCCTAGACCTGACGGAGAACGAGAAATGGACAGTGGGTCTGCAATTTACTTTCATTCCAGTGTGTTTGCAAATGAAGATTGTGAGATTGATGCTGTGTATACCACTTGCTCAAAAAGACATTGTGTTGAGAGAGCCTAATGCTGTGTGATTTGCTGGTGATCTCCATTGAAAATGTGCATAGACCAGAGGGCAGAATGTGATCGAGGTGCAGCAGTGTGTGTGGCGCAATCTGTCAAGATTTTATGATTCCAGGCAAGGCAACTGCTGACAGCGTCGTGAGACTCCCAAATCCAGTTGACTATTTTCCATCCTCACGGTGATCGGACGCATGAGGGGCAAAAAGTTACTTTCCTTCCAGTTGACTATTCATCCTGTTGGTGACCAGTGCATTCATACAAGCTGCAGTGAGTTTTTTTGGAGAGAGAGATGCGTACGAGTTTCACCAGAGTGCCTATACAGATTGTTAGACTGCATTGACGTGAAAGGAGAAACTTTTGAGGTGCTGATCTGAAGAGAAGGAGGGATGTGCTTTGTTGACAGATGCAATCTTTTGCAGATAATTTCTGACTAGAGGTACCCGGCATTCACAGTTTAGCAGTGATGAGGTGGAACGCTATCCCGGTATGCTTCTGTGTTTGTGGTCTGTGTTTCTTTAGTTGCAGGTAATATCTTGATCCAGCACAGATGACCGATGCATCATCCTCTGTGACCGGACATTCGGAGGCCCTTCCGTGAGTTGCGGTTTACGTTTGTTGGAGTTCTGCAGCAAAAGAAAATTGTGAGACTGATGATTCTGTGGTTGCCACGTCTGTGAAAGATGTTGTGTTGAGAGAGCCTAATGCAGTGATTTTATGATGGCGAGATCATGGAAGATGTGAACAAGAGACTTGCCAGCATAATGTGATGGAGGTGCATCTGCTGTGTGCTCGTGTGGAGATCTGGAGTTTTATGATTGCAGGCAAGATCTGTGATGACCATTACTTTCAATCAGCAAGATGTTGACCACCGATCCTTGAAGTGCACCTGGGACAGATGAACATTGTGCAGTGAGTGTTTCAAGATTTCTATTAATTCCAAAATGTCACTAATAGACATTGTAAAATAATTGAACGTGGAAAAAAAAAAGGAGGGAGCATTTTAGTGAAAGGCAGTAAAGATCTGGTGGGTAGTAGGAATTTGCTTTGTTGAGAGATGGATTCTTTACAGATGAGATTTGTCTACAATTACCGGTACAGTAACAGATAGGAAGATGCAGGAATATAGACCATCACATTCACATTACAGAATTAAAGAGAGGAGAAGTAACTTGGGTAGGATTTTTGTGTTTGTGGTCTCTGTTCTTTATTATTGCAGGTTGGCCAGCCAAATTGAGCAATGTCACACCCTAGACCTGACGGAGAACGAGAAATGGACAGTGGGTCTGCAATTTACTTTCATTCCAGTGTGTTTGCAAATGAAGATTGTGAGATTGATGCTGTGTATACCACTTGCTCAAAAAGACATTGTGTTGAGAGAGCCTAATGCTGTGTGATTTGCTGGTGATCTCCATTGAAAATGTGCATAGACCAGAGGGCAGAATGTGATCGAGGTGCAGCAGTGTGTGTGGCGCAATCTGTCAAGATTTTATGATTCCAGGCAAGGCAACTGCTGACTCCCAAATCCAGTTGACTATTTTCCATCCTCACGGTGATCGGACGCATGAGGGGCAAAAAGTTACTTTCCTTCCAGTTGACTATTCATCCTGTTGGTGACCAGTGCATTCATACAAGCTGCAGTGAGTTTTTTTGGAGAGAGAGATGCGTACGAGTTTCACCAGAGTGCCTATACAGATTGTTAGACTGCATTGACGTGAAAGGAGAAACTTTTGAGGTGCTGATCTGAAGAGAAGGAGGGATGTGCTTTGTTGACAGATGCAATCTTTTGCAGATAATTTCTGACTAGAGGTACCCGGCATTCACAGTTTAGCAGTGATGAGGTGGAACGCTATCCCGGTATGCTTCTGTGTTTGTGGTCTGTGTTTCTTTAGTTGCAGGTAATATCTTGATCCAGCACAGATGACCGATGCATCATCCTCTGTGACCGGACATTCGGAGGCCCTTCCGTGAGTTGCGGTTTACGTTTGTTGGAGTTCTGCAGCAAAAGAAAATTGTGAGACTGATGATTCTGTGGTTGCCACGTCTGTGAAAGATGTTGTGTTGAGAGAGCCTAATGCAGTGATTTTATGATGGCGAGATCATGGAAGATGTGAACAAGAGACTTGCCAGCATAATGTGATGGAGGTGCATCTGCTGTGTGCTCGTGTGGAGATCTGGAGTTTTATGATTGCAGGCAAGATCTGTGATGACCATTACTTTCAATCAGCAAGATGTTGACCACCGATCCTTGAAGTGCACCTGGGACAGATGAACATTGTGCAGTGAGTGTTTCAAGATTTCTATTAATTCCAAAATGTCACTAATAGACATTGTAAAATAATTGAACGTGAAAAAAAAAAGGAGGGAGCATTTTAGTGAAAGGCAGTAAAGATCTGGTGGGTAGTAGGAATTTGCTTTGTTGAGAGATGGATTCTTTACAGATGAGATTTGTCTACAATTACCGGTACAGTAACAGATGGGAAGATGCAGGAATATAGACCATCACATTCACATTACAGAATTAAAGAGAGGAGAAGTAACTTTGGTAGGATTTTTGTGTTTGTGGTCTCTGTTCTTTATTATTGCAGGTTGGCCAGCCAAATTGAGCAATGTCACACCCTAGACCTGACGGAGAACGAGAAATGGACAGTGGGTCTGCAATTTACTTTCATTCCAGTGTGTTTGCAAATGAAGATTGTGAGATTGATGCTGTGTATACCACTTGCTCAAAAAGACATTGTGTTGAGAGAGCCTAATGCTGTGTGATTTGCTGGTGATCTCCATTGAAAATGTGCATAGACCAGAGGGCAGAATGTGATCGAGGTGCAGCAGTGTGTGTGGCGCAATCTGTCAAGATTTTATGATTCCAGGCAAGGCAACTGCTGACAGCGTCGTGAGACTCCCAAATCCAGTTGACTATTTTCCATCCTCACGGTGATCGGACGCATGAGGGGCAAAAAGTTACTTTCCTTCCAGTTGACTATTCATCCTGTTGGTGACCAGTGCATTCATACAAGCTGCAGTGAGTTTTTTTGGAGAGAGAGATGCGTACGAGTTTCACCAGAGTGCCTATACAGATTGTTAGACTGCATTGACGTGAAAGGAGAAACTTTTGAGGTGCTGATCTGAAGAGAAGGAGGGATGTGCTTTGTTGACAGATGCAATCTTTTGCAGATAATTTCTGACTAGAGGTACCCGGCATTCACAGTTTAGCAGTGATGAGGTGGAACGCTATCCCGGTATGCTTCTGTGTTTGTGGTCTGTGTTTCTTTAGTTGCAGGTAATATCTTGATCCAGCACAGATGACCGATGCATCATCCTGTGTGACCGGACATTCGGAGGCCCTTCTGTGAGTTGCGGTTTACGTTTGTTGGAGTTCTGCAGCAAAAGAAAATTGTGAGACTGATGATTCTGTGGTTGCCACGTCTGTGAAAGATGTTGTGTTGAGAGAGCCTAATGCAGTGATTTTATGATGGGCGAGATCATGGAAGATGTGAACAAGAGACTTGCCAGCATAATGTGATGGAGGTGCATCTGCTGTGTGTGTGTGCTCGTGTGGAGATCTGGAGTTTTATGATTGCAGGCAAGATCTGTGATGACCATTACTTTCAATCAGCAAGATGTTGACCACCGATCCTTGAAGTGCACCTGGGACAGATGAACATTGTGCAGTGAGTGTTTCAAGATTTCTATTAATTCCAAAATGTCACTAATAGACATTGTAAAATAATTGAACGTGGAAAAAAAATGAGGGAGCATTTAAGTGAAAGTCAGTAAAGATCTGGTGGGTAGTAGGAATTTGCTTTGTTGAGAGATGGATTCTTTACAGATGAGATTTGTCTACAATTACCGGTACAGTAACAGATGGGAAGATGCAGGAATATAGACCATCACATTCACATTACAGAATTAAAGAGAGGAGAAGTAACTTTGGTAGGATTTTTGTGTTTGTGGTCTCTGTTCTTTATTATTGCAGGTTGGCCAGCCAAATTGAGCAATGTCACACCCTAGACCTGACGGAGAACGAGAAATGGACAGTGGGTCTGCAATTTACTTTCATTCCAGTGTGTTTGCAAATGAAGATTGTGAGATTGATGCTGTGTATACCACTTGCTCAAAAAGACATTGTGTTGAGAGAGCCTAATGCTGTGTGATTTGCTGGTGATCTCCATTGAAAATGTGCATAGACCAGAGGGCAGAATGTGATCGAGGTGCAGCAGTGTGTGTGGCGCAATCTGTCAAGATTTTATGATTCCAGGCAAGGCAACTGCTGACAGCGTCGTGAGACTCCCAAATCCAGTTGACTATTTTCCATCCTCACGGTGATCGGACGCATGAGGGGCAAAAAGTTACTTTCCTTCCAGTTGACTATTCATCCTGTTGGTGACCAGTGCATTCATACAAGCTGCAGTGAGTTTTTTTGGAGAGAGAGATGCGTACGAGTTTCACCAGAGTGCCTATACAGATTGTTAGACTGCATTGACGTGAAAGGAGAAACTTTTGAGGTGCTGATCTGAAGAGAAGGAGGGATGTGCTTTGTTGACAGATGCAATCTTTTGCAGATAATTTCTGACTAGAGGTACCCGGCATTCACAGTTTAGCAGTGATGAGGTGGAACGCTATCCCGGTATGCTTCTGTGTTTGTGGTCTGTGTTTCTTTAGTTGCAGGTAATATCTTGATCCAGCACAGATGACCGATGCATCATCCTCTGTGACCGGACATTCGGAGGCCCTTCTGTGAGTTGCGGTTTACGTTTGTTGGAGTTCTGCAGCAAAAGAAAATTGTGAGACTGATGATTCTGTGGTTGCCACGTCTGTGAAAGATGTTGTGTTGAGAGAGCCTAATGCAGTGATTTTATGATGGGCGAGATCATGGAAGATGTGAACAAGAGACTTGCCAGCATAATGTGATGGAGGTGCATCTGCTGTGTGTGTGTGCTCGTGTGGAGATCTGGAGTTTTATGATTGCAGGCAAGATCTGTGATGACCATTACTTTCAATCAGCAAGATGTTGACCACCGATCCTTGAAGTGCACCTGGGACAGATGAACATTGTGCAGTGAGTGTTTCAAGATTTCTATTAATTCCAAAATGTCACTAATAGACATTGTAAAATAATTGAACGTGGAAAAAAAATGAGGGAGCATTTAAGTGAAAGTCAGTAAAGATCTGGTGGGTAGTAGGAATTTGCTTTGTTGAGAGATGGATTCTTTACAGATGAGATTTGTCTACAATTACCGGTACAGTAACAGATGGGAAGATGCAGGAATATAGACCATCACATTCACATTACAGAATTAAAGAGAGGAGAAGTAACTTAGGTAGGATTTTTGTGTTTGTGGTCTCTGTTCTTTATTATTGCAGGTTGGCCAGCCAAATTGAGCAATGTCACACCCTAGACCTGACGGAGAACGAGAAATGGACAGTGGGTCTGCAATTTACTTTCATTCCAGTGTGTTTGCAAATGAAGATTGTGAGATTGATGCTGTGTATACCACTTGCTCAAAAAGACATTGTGTTGAGAGAGCCTAATGCTGTGTGATTTGCTGGTGATCTCCATTGAAAATGTGCGTAGACCAGAGGGCAGAATGTGATCGAGGTGCAGCAGTGTGTGTGGCGCAATCTGTCAAGATTTTATGATTCCAGGCAAGGCAACTGCTGACAGCGTCGTGAGACTCCCAAATCCAGTTGACTATTTTCCATCCTCACGGTGATCGGACGCATGAGGGGCAAAAAGTTACTTTCCTTCCAGTTGACTATTCATCCTGTTGGTGACCAGTGCATTCATACAAGCTGCAGTGAGTTTTTTTGGAGAGAGAGATGCGTACGAGTTTCACCAGAGTGCCTATACAGATTGTTAGACTGCATTGACGTGAAAGGAGAAACTTTTGAGGTGCTGATCTGAAGAGAAGGAGGGATGTGCTTTGTTGACAGATGCAATCTTTTGCAGATAATTTCTGACTAGAGGTACCCGGCATTCACAGTTTAGCAGTGATGAGGTGGAACGCTATCCCGGTATGCTTCTGTGTTTGTGGTCTGTGTTTCTTTAGTTGCAGGTAATATCTTGATCCAGCACAGATGACCGATGCATCATCCTCTGTGACCGGACATTCGGAGGCCCTTCTGTGAGTTGCGGTTTACGTTTGTTGGAGTTCTGCAGCAAAAGAAAATTGTGAGACTGATGATTCTGTGGTTGCCACGTCTGTGAAAGATGTTGTGTTGAGAGAGCCTAATGCAGTGATTTTATGATGGGCGAGATCATGGAAGATGTGAACAAGAGACTTGCCAGCATAATGTGATGGAGGTGCATCTGCTGTGTGTGTGTGCTCGTGTGGAGATCTGGAGTTTTATGATTGCAGGCAAGATCTGTGATGACCATTACTTTCAATCAGCAAGATGTTGACCACCGATCCTTGAAGTGCACCTGGGACAGATGAACATTGTGCAGTGAGTGTTTCAAGATTTCTATTAATTCCAAAATGTCACTAATAGACATTGTAAAATAATTGAACGTGGAAAAAAAATGAGGGAGCATTTAAGTGAAAGTCAGTAAAGATCTGGTGGGTAGTAGGAATTTGCTTTGTTGAGAGATGGATTCTTTACAGATGAGATTTGTCTACAATTACCGGTACAGTAACAGATGGGAAGATGCAGGAATATAGACCATCACATTCACATTACAGAATTAAAGAGAGGAGAAGTAACTTTGGTAGGATTTTTGTGTTTGTGGTCTCTGTTCTTTATTATTGCAGGTTGGCCAGCCAAATTGAGCAATGTCACACCCTAGACCTGACGGAGAACGAGAAATGGACAGTGGGTCTGCAATTTACTTTCATTCCAGTGTGTTTGCAAATGAAGATTGTGAGATTGATGCTGTGTATACCACTTGCTCAAAAAGACATTGTGTTGAGAGAGCCTAATGCTGTGTGATTTGCTGGTGATCTCCATTGAAAATGTGCGTAGACCAGAGGGCAGAATGTGATCGAGGTGCAGCAGTGTGTGTGGCGCAATCTGTCAAGATTTTATGATTCCAGGCAAGGCAACTGCTGACAGCGTCGTGAGACTCCCAAATCCAGTTGACTATTTTCCATCCTCACGGTGATCGGACGCATGAGGGGCAAAAAGTTACTTTCCTTCCAGTTGACTATTCATCCTGTTGGTGACCAGTGCATTCATACAAGCTGCAGTGAGTTTTTTTGGAGAGAGAGATGCGTACGAGTTTCACCAGAGTGCCTATACAGATTGTTAGACTGCATTGACGTGAAAGGAGAAACTTTTGAGGTGCTGATCTGAAGAGAAGGAGGGGTGTGCTTTGTTGACAGATGCAATCTTTTGCAGATAATTTCTGACTAGAGGTACCCGGCATTCACAGTTTGGCAGTGATGAGGTGGAACGCTATCCCGGTATGCTTCTGTGTTTGTGGTCTGTTTCTTTAGTTGCAGGTAATATCTTGATCCAGCACAGATGACCGATGCATCATCCTGTGTGACCGGACATTCGGAGGCCCTTCCGTGAGTTGCGGTTTACGTTTGTTGGAGTTCTGCAGCAAAAGAAAATTGTGAGACTGATGATTCTGTGGTTGCCACGTCTGTGAAAGATGTTGTGTTGAGAGAGCCTAATGCAGTGATTTTATGATGGCGAGATCATGGAAGATGTGAACAAGAGACTTGCCAGCATAATGTGATGGAGGTGCATCTGCTGTGTGCTCGTGTGGAGATCTGGAGTTTTATGATTGCAGGCAAGATCTGTGATGACCATTACTTTCAATCAGCAAGATGTTGACCACCGATCCTTGAAGTGCACCTGGGACAGATGAACATTGTGCAGTGAGTGTTTCAAGATTTCTATTAATTCCAAAATGTCACTAATAGACATTGTAAAATAATTGAACGTGAAAAAAAAAAGGAGGGAGCATTTTAGTGAAAGGCAGTAAAGATCTGGTGGGTAGTAGGAATTTGCTTTGTTGAGAGATGGATTCTTTACAGATGAGATTTGTCTACAATTACCGGTACAGTAACAGATGGGAAGATGCAGGAATATAGACCATCACATTCACATTACAGAATTAAAGAGAGGAGAAGTAACTTTGGTAGGATTTTTGTGTTTGTGGTCTCTGTTCTTTATTATTGCAGGTTGGCCAGCCAAATTGAGCAATGTCACACCCTAGACCTGACGGAGAACGAGAAATGGACAGTGGGTCTGCAATTTACTTTCATTCCAGTGTGTTTGCAAATGAAGATTGTGAGATTGATGCTGTGTATACCACTTGCTCAAAAAGACATTGTGTTGAGAGAGCCTAATGCTGTGTGATTTGCTGGTGATCTCCATTGAAAATGTGCATAGACCAGAGGGCAGAATGTGATCGAGGTGCAGCAGTGTGTGTGGCGCAATCTGTCAAGATTTTATGATTCCAGGCAAGGCAACTGCTGACAGCGTCGTGAGACTCCCAAATCCAGTTGACTATTTTCCATCCTCACGGTGATCGGACGCATGAGGGGCAAAAAGTTACTTTCCTTCCAGTTGACTATTCATCCTGTTGGTGACCAGTGCATTCATACAAGCTGCAGTGAGTTTTTTTGGAGAGAGAGATGCGTACGAGTTTCACCAGAGTGCCTATACAGATTGTTAGACTGCATTGACGTGAAAGGAGAAACTTTTGAGGTGCTGATCTGAAGAGAAGGAGGGATGTGCTTTGTTGACAGATGCAATCTTTTGCAGATAATTTCTGACTAGAGGTACCCGGCATTCACAGTTTAGCAGTGATGAGGTGGAACGCTATCCCGGTATGCTTCTGTGTTTGTGGTCTGTGTTTCTTTAGTTGCAGGTAATATCTTGATCCAGCACAGATGACCGATGCATCATCCTCTGTGACCGGACATTCGGAGGCCCTTCTGTGAGTTGCGGTTTACGTTTGTTGGAGTTCTGCAGCAAAAGAAAATTGTGAGACTGATGATTCTGTGGTTGCCACGTCTGTGAAAGATGTTGTGTTGAGAGAGCCTAATGCAGTGATTTTATGATGGGCGAGATCATGGAAGATGTGAACAAGAGACTTGCCAGCATAATGTGATGGAGGTGCATCTGCTGTGTGTGTGTGCTCGTGTGGAGATCTGGAGTTTTATGATTGCAGGCAAGATCTGTGATGACCATTACTTTCAATCAGCAAGATGTTGACCACCGATCCTTGAAGTGCACCTGGGACAGATGAACATTGTGCAGTGAGTGTTTCAAGATTTCTATTAATTCCAAAATGTCACTAATAGACATTGTAAAATAATTGAACGTGGAAAAAAAATGAGGGAGCATTTAAGTGAAAGTCAGTAAAGATCTGGTGGGTAGTAGGAATTTGCTTTGTTGAGAGATGGATTCTTTACAGATGAGATTTGTCTACAATTACCGGTACAGTAACAGATGGGAAGATGCAGGAATATAGACCATCACATTCACATTACAGAATTAAAGAGAGGAGAAGTAACTTAGGTAGGCTTTTTGTGTTTGTGGTCTCTGTTCTTTATTATTGCAGGTTGGCCAGCCAAATTGAGCAATGTCACACCCTAGACCTGACGGAGAACGAGAAATGGACAGTGGGTCTGCAATTTACTTTCATTCCAGTGTGTTTGCAAATGAAGATTGTGAGATTGATGCTGTGTATACCACTTGCTCAAAAAGACATTGTGTTGAGAGAGCCTAATGCTGTGTGATTTGCTGGTGATCTCCATTGCAAATGTGCATAGACCAGAGGGCAGAATGTGATCGAGGTGCAGCAGTGTGTGTGGCGCAATCTGTCAAGATTTTATGATTCCAGGCAAGGCAACTGCTGACAGCGTCGTGAGACTCCCAAATCCAGTTGACTATTTTCCATCCTCACGGTGATCGGACGCATGAGGGGCAAAAAGTTACTTTCCTTCCAGTTGACTATTCATCCTGTTGGTGACCAGTGCATTCATACAAGCTGCAGTGAGTTTTTTTGGAGAGAGAGATGCGTACGAGTTTCACCAGAGTGCCTATACAGATTGTTAGACTGCATTGACGTGAAAGGAGAAACTTTTGAGGTGCTGATCTGAAGAGAAGGAGGGATGTGCTTTGTTGACAGATGCAATCTTTTGCAGATAATTTCTGACTAGAGGTACCCGGCATTCACAGTTTAGCAGTGATGAGGTGGAACGCTATCCCGGTATGCTTCTGTGTTTGTGGTCTGTTTCTTTAGTTGCAGGTAATCTCTTGATCCAGCACAGATGACCGATGCATCATCCTGTGTGACCGGACATTCGGAGGCCCTTCCGTGAGTTGCGGTTTACGTTTGTTGGAGTTCTGCAGCAAAAGAAAATTGTGAGACTGATGATTCTGTGGTTGCCACGTCTGTGAAAGATGTTGTGTTGAGAGAGCCTAATGCAGTGATTTTATGATGGCGAGATCATGGAAGATGTGAACAAGAGACTTGCCAGCATAATGTGATGGAGGTGCATCTGCTGTGTGCTCGTGTGGAGATCTGGAGTTTTATGATTGCAGGCAAGATCTGTGATGACCATTACTTTCAATCAGCAAGATGTTGACCACCGATCCTTGAAGTGCACCTGGGACAGATGAACATTGTGCAGTGAGTGTTTCAAGATTTCTATTAATTCCAAAATGTCACTAATAGACATTGTAAAATAATTGAACGTGGAAAAAACAAGGAGGGAGCATTTTAGTGAAAGGCAGTAAAGATCTGGTGGGTAGTAGGAATTTGCTTTGTTGAGAGATGGATTCTTTACAGATGAGATTTGTCTACAATTACCGGTACAGTAACAGATGGGAAGATGCAGGAATATAGACCATCACATTCACATTACAGAATTAAAGAGAGGAGAAGTAACTTAGGTAGGATTTTTGTGTTTGTGGTCTCTGTTCTTTATTATTGCAGGTTGGCCAGCCAAATTGAGCAATGTCACACCCTAGACCTGACGGAGAACGAGAAATGGACAGTGGGTCTGCAATTTACTTTCATTCCAGTGTGTTTGCAAATGAAGATTGTGAGATTGATGCTGTGTATACCACTTGCTCAAAAAGACATTGTGTTGAGAGAGCCTAATGCTGTGTGATTTGCTGGTGATCTCCATTGAAAATGTGCGTAGACCAGAGGGCAGAATGTGATCGAGGTGCAGCAGTGTGTGTGGCGCAATCTGTCAAGATTTTATGATTCCAGGCAAGGCAACTGCTGACAGCGTCGTGAGACTCCCAAATCCAGTTGACTATTTTCCATCCTCACGGTGATCGGACGCATGAGGGGCAAAAAGTTACTTTCCTTCCAGTTGACTATTCATCCTGTTGGTGACCAGTGCATTCATACAAGCTGCAGTGAGTTTTTTTGGAGAGAGAGATGCGTACGAGTTTCACCAGAGTGCCTATACAGATTGTTAGACTGCATTGACGTGAAAGGAGAAACTTTTGAGGTGCTGATCTGAAGAGAAGGAGGGATGTGCTTTGTTGACAGATGCAATCTTTTGCAGATAATTTCTGACTAGAGGTACCCGGCATTCACAGTTTAGCAGTGATGAGGTGGAACGCTATCCCGGTATGCTTCTGTGTTTGTGGTCTGTTTCTTTAGTTGCAGGTAATCTCTTGATCCAGCACAGATGACCGATGCATCATCCTGTGTGACCGGACATTCGGAGGCCCTTCCGTGAGTTGCGGTTTACGTTTGTTGGAGTTCTGCAGCAAAAGAAAATTGTGAGACTGATGATTCTGTGGTTGCCACGTCTGTGAAAGATGTTGTGTTGAGAGAGCCTAATGCAGTGATTTTATGATGGCGAGATCATGGAAGATGTGAACAAGAGACTTGCCAGCATAATGTGATGGAGGTGCATCTGCTGTGTGCTCGTGTGGAGATCTGGAGTTTTATGATTGCAGGCAAGATCTGTGATGACCATTACTTTCAATCAGCAAGATGTTGACCACCGATCCTTGAAGTGCACCTGGGACAGATGAACATTGTGCAGTGAGTGTTTCAAGATTTCTATTAATTCCAAAATGTCACTAATAGACATTGTAAAATAATTGAACGTGGAAAAAACAAGGAGGGAGCATTTTAGTGAAAGGCAGTAAAGATCTGGTGGGTAGTAGGAATTTGCTTTGTTGAGAGATGGATTCTTTACAGATGAGATTTGTCTACAATTACCGGTACAGTAACAGATGGGAAGATGCAGGAATATAGACCATCACATTCACATTACAGAATTAAAGAGAGGAGAAGTAACTTAGGTAGGATTTTTGTGTTTGTGGTCTCTGTTCTTTATTATTGCAGGTTGGCCAGCCAAATTGAGCAATGTCACACCCTAGACCTGACGGAGAATGAGAAATGGACAGTGGGTCTGCAATTTACTTTCATTCCAGTGTGTTTGCAAATGAAGATTGTGAGATTGATGCTGTGTATACCACTTGCTCAAAAAGACATTGTGTTGAGAGAGCCTAATGCTGTGTGATTTGCTGGTGATCTCCATTGAAAATGTGCGTAGACCAGAGGGCAGAATGTGATCGAGGTGCAGCAGTGTGTGTGGCGCAATCTGTCAAGATTTTATGATTCCAGGCAAGGCAACTGCTGACAGCGTCGTGAGACTCCCAAATCCAGTTGACTATTTTCCATCCTCACGGTGATCGGACGCATGAGGGGCAAAAAGTTACTTTCCTTCCAGTTGACTATTCATCCTGTTGGTGACCAGTGCATTCATACAAGCTGCAGTCAGTTTTTTTGGGGAGAGAGATGCGTACGAGTTTCACCAGAGTGCCTATACAGATTGTTAGACTGCATTGACGTGAAAGGAGAAACTTTTGAGGTGCTGATCTGAAGAGAAGGAGGGATGTGCTTTGTTGACAGATGCAATCTTTTGCAGATAATTTCTGACTAGAGGTACCCGGCATTCACAGTTTAGCAGTGATGAGGTGGAACGCTATCCCGGTATGCTTCTGTGTTTGTGGTCTGTTTCTTTAGTTGCAGGTAATCTCTTGATCCAGCACAGATGACCGATGCATCATCCTGTGTGACCGGACATTCGGAGGCCCTTCCGTGAGTTGCGGTTTACGTTTGTTGGAGTTCTGCAGCAAAAGAAAATTGTGAGACTGATGATTCTGTGGTTGCCACGTCTGTGAAAGATGTGTTGAGAGAGCCTAATGCAGTGATTTTATGATGGCGAGATCATGGAAGATGTGAACAAGAGACTTGCCAGCATAATGTGATGGAGGTGCATCTGCTGTGTGCTCGTGTGGAGATCTGGAGTTTTATGATTGCAGGCAAGATCTGTGATGACCATTACTTTCAATCAGCAAGATGTTGACCACCGATCCTTGAAGTGCACCTGGGACAGATGAACATTGTGCAGTGAGTGTTTCAAGATTTCTATTAATTCCAAAATGTCACTAATAGACATTGTAAAATAATTGAACGTGGAAAAAAAAAGGAGGGAGCATTTTAGTGAAAGGCAGTAAAGATCTGGTGGGTAGTAGGAATTTGCTTTGTTGAGAGATGGATTCTTTACAGATGAGATTTGTCTACAATTACCGGTACAGTAACAGATGGGAAGATGCAGGAATATAGACCATCACATTCACATTACAGAATTAAAGAGAGGAGAAGTAACTTAGGTAGGATTTTTGTGTTTGTGGTCTCTGTTCTTTATTATTGCAGGTTGGCCAGCCAAATTGAGCAATGTCACACCCTAGACCTGACGGAGAACGAGAAATGGACAGTGGGTCTGCAATTTACTTTCATTCCAGTGTGTTTGCAAATGAAGATTGTGAGATTGATGCTGTGTATACCACTTGCTCAAAAAGACATTGCGTTGAGAGAGCCTAATGATGTGTGATTTGCTGGTGATCTCCATTGAAAATGTGCGTAGACCAGAGGGCAGAATGTGATCGAGGTGCAGCAGTGTGTGTGGCGCAATCTGTCAAGATTTTATGATTCCAGGCAAGGCAACTGCTGACAGCGTCGTGAGACTCCCAAATCCAGTTGACTATTTTCCATCCTCACGGTGATCGGACGCATGATGGGCAAAAAGTTACTTTCCTTCCAGTTGACTATTCATCCTGTTGGTGACCAGTGCATTCATACAAGCTGCAGTGAGTTTTTTTGGGGAGAGAGATGCGTACGAGTTTCACCAGAGTGCCTATACAGATTGTTAGACTGCATTGACGTGAAAGGAGAAACTTTTGAGGTGCTGATCTGAAGAGGAGGAGGGATGTGCTTTGTTGACAGATGCAATCTTTTGCAGATAATTTCTGACTAGAGGTACCCGGCATTCACAGTTTGAAAGTGATGAGGTGGAACGCTATCCGGGTATGCTTCTGTGTTTGTGGTCTGTTTCTTTAGTTGCAGGTAATATCTTGATCCAGCACAGATGACCGATGCATCATCCTCTGTGACCGGACATTCGGAGGCCCTTCTGTGAGTTGCGGTTTACGTTTGTTGGAGTTCTGCAGCAAAAGAAAATTGTGAGACTGATGATTCTGTGGCTGCCACGTCTGTGAAAGATGTTGTGTTGAGAGAGCCTAATGCAGTGATTTTATGATGGCGAGATCATGGAAGATGTGAACAAGAGACTTGCCAGCATAATGTGATGGAGGTGCATCTGCTGTGTGCTCGTGTGGAGATCTGGAGTTTTATGATTGCAGGTAAGATCTGTGAAGACCATTACTTTAAATCAGCAAGATGTTGACCACCGATCCTTGAAGTGCACCTGGGACAGATGAACATTGTGCAGTGAGTGTTTCAAGATTTCTATTAATTCCAAAATGTCACTAATAGACATTGTAAAATAATTGAACGTGGAAAAAAAAAGGAGGGAGCATTTTAGTGAAAGGCAGTAAAGATCTGGTGGGTAGTAGGAATTTGCTTTGTTGAGAGATGGATTCTTTACAGATGAGATTTGTCTACAATTACCGGTACAGTAACAGATGGGAAGATGCAGGAATATAGACCATCACATTCACATTACAGAATTAAAGAGAGGAGAAGTAACTTAGGTAGGATTTTTGTGTTTGTGGTCTCTGTTCTTTATTATTGCAGGTTGGCCAGCCAAATTGAGCAATGTCACACCCTAGACCTGACGGAGAACGAGAAATGGACAGTGGGTCTGCAATTTACTTTCATTCCAGTGTGTTTGCAAATGAAGATTGTGAGATTGATGCTGTGTATACCACTTGCTCAAAAAGACATTGCGTTGAGAGAGCCTAATGATGTGTGATTTGCTGGTGATCTCCATTGAAAATGTGCGTAGACCAGAGGGCAGAATGTGATCGAGGTGCAGCAGTGTGTGTGGCGCAATCTGTCAAGATTTTATGATTCCAGGCAAGGCAACTGCTGACAGCGTCGTGAGACTCCCAAATCCAGTTGACTATTTTCCATCCTCACGGTGATCGGACGCATGAGGGGCAAAAAGTTACTTTCCTTCCAGTTGACTATTCATCCTGTTGGTGACCAGTGCATTCATACAAGCTGCAGTGAGTTTTTTTGGGGAGAGAGATGCGTACGAGTTTCACCAGAGTGCCTATACAGATTGTTAGACTGCATTGACGTGAAAGGAGAAACTTTTGAGGTGCTGATCTGAAGAGGAGGAGGGATGTGCTTTGTTGACAGATGCAATCTTTTGCAGATAATTTCTGACTAGAGGTACCCGGCATTCACAGTTTGGCAGTGATGAGGTGGAACGCTATCCCGGTATGCTTCTGTGTTTGTGGTCTGTTTCTTTAGTTGCAGGTAATATCTTGATCCAGCACAGATGACCGATGCATCATCCTCTGTGACCGGACATTCGGAGGCCCTTCTGTGAGTTGCGGTTTACGTTTGTTGGAGTTCTGCAGCAAAAGAAAATTGTGAGACTGATGATTCTGTGGTTGCCACGTCTGTGAAAGATGTTGTGTTGAGAGAGCCTAATGCAGTGATTTTATGATGGCGAGATCATGGAAGATGTGAACAAGAGACTTGCCAGCATAATGTGATGGAGGTGCATCTGCTGTGTGTGTGTGCTCGTGTGGAGATCTGGAGTTTTATGATTGCAGGCAAGATCTGTGATGACCATTACTTTCAATCAGCAAGATGTTGACCACCGATCCTTGAAGTGCACCTGGGACAGATGAACATTGTGCAGTGAGTGTTTCAAGATTTCTATTAATTCCAAAATGTCACTAATAGACATTGTAAAATAATTGAACGTGGAAAAAACAAGGAGGGAGCATTTTAGTGAAAGTCAGTAAAGATCTGGTGGGTAGTAGGAATTTGCTTTGTTGAGAGATGGATTCTTTACAGATAAGATTTGTCTACAATTACCGGTACAGTAACAGATGGGAAGATGCAGGAATATAGACCATCACATTCACATTACAGAATTAAAGAGAGGAGAAGTAACTTAGGTAGGATTTTTGTGTTTGTGGTCTCTGTTCTTTATTATTGCAGGTTGGCCAGCCAAATTGAGCAATGTCACACCCTAGACCTGACGGAGAACGAGAAATGGACAGTGGGTCTGCAATTTACTTTCATTCCAGTGTGTTTGCAAATGAAGATTGTGAGATTGATGCTGTGTATACCACTTGCTCAAAAAGACATTGTGTTGAGAGAGCCTAATGCTGTGTGATTTGCTGGTGATCTCCATTGCAAATGTGCATAGACCAGAGGGCAGAATGTGATCGAGGTGCAGCAGTGTGTGTGGCGCAATCTGTCAAGATTTTATGATTCCAGGCAAGGCAACTGCTGACAGCGTCGTGAGACTCCCAAATCCAGTTGACTATTTTCCATCCTCACGGTGATCGGACGCATGAGGGGCAAAAAGTTACTTTCCTTCCAGTTGACTATTCATCCTGTTGGTGACCAGTGCATTCATACAAGCTGCAGTGAGTTTTTTTGGGGAGAGAGATGCGTACGAGTTTCACCAGAGTGCCTATACAGATTGTTAGACTGCATTGACGTGAAAGGAGAAACTTTTGAGGTGCTGATCTGAAGAGAAGGAGGGATGTGCTTTGTTGACAGATGCAATCTTTTGCAGATAATTTCTGACTAGAGGTACCCGGCATTCACAGTTTGGCAGTGATGAGGTGGAACGCTATCCGGGTATGCTTCTGTGTTTGTGGTCTGTTTCTTTAGTTGCAGGTAATATCTTGATCCAGCACAGATGACCGATGCATCATCCTCTGTGACCGGACATTCGGAGGCCCTTCTGTGAGTTGCGGTTTACGTTTGTTGGAGTTCTGCAGCAAAAGAAAATTGTGAGACTGATGATTCTGTGGTTGCCACGTCTGTGAAAGATGTTGTGTTGAGAGAGCCTAATGCAGTGATTTTATGATGGCGAGATCATGGAAGATGTGAACAAGAGACTTGCCAGCATAATGTGATGGAGGTGCATCTGCTGTGTGCTCGTGTGGAGATCTGGAGTTTTATGATTGCAGGTAAGATCTGTGAAGACCATTACTTTCAATCAGCAAGATGTTGACTACCGATCCTTGAAGTGCACCTGGGACAGATGAACATTGTGCAGTGAGTGTTTCAAGATTTCTATTAATTCCAAAATGTCACTAATAGACATTGTAAAATAATTGAACGTGGAAAAAACAAGGAGGGAGCATTTTAGTGAAAGGCAGTAAAGATCTGGTGGGTAGTAGGAATTTGCTTTGTTGAGAGATGGATTCTTTACAGATAAGATTTGTCTACAATTACCGGTACAGTAACAGATGGGAAGATGCAGGAATATAGACCATCACATTCACATTACAGAATTAAAGAGAGGAGAAGTAACTTAGGTAGGATTTTTGTGTTTGTGGTCTCTGTTCTTTATTATTGCAGGTTGGCCAGCCAAATTGAGCAATGTCACACCCTAGACCTGACGGAGAACGAGAAATGGACAGTGGGTCTGCAATTTACTTTCATTCCAGTGTGTTTGCAAATGAAGATTGTGAGGTTGATGCTGTGTATACCACTTGCTCAAAAAGACATTGTGTTGAGAGAGCCTAATGCTGTGTGATTTGCTGGTGATCTCCATTGAAAATGTGCATAGACCAGAGGGCAGAATGTGATTGAGGTGCAGCAGTGTGTGTGGCGCAATCTGTCAAGATTTTATGATTCCAGGCAAGGCAACTGCTGACAGCGTCGTGAGACTCCCAAATCCAGTTGACTATTTTCCATCCTCACGGTGATCGGACGCATGAGGGGCAAAAAGTTACTTTCCTTCCAGTTGACTATTCATCCTGTTGGTGACCAGTGCATTCATACAAGCTGCAGTGAGTTTTTTTGGAGAGAGAGATGCGTACGAGTTTCACTAGAGTGCCTATACAGATTGTTAGACTGCATTGACGTGAAAGGAGAAACTTTTGAGGTGCTGATCTGAAGAGAAGGAGGGATGTGCTTTGTTGACAGATGCAATCTTTTGCAGATAATTTCTGACTAGAGGTACCCGGCATTCACAGTTTAGCAGTGATGAGGTGGAACGCTATCCCGGTATGCTTCTATGTTTGTGGTCTGTTTCTTTAGTTGCAGGTAATATCTTGATCCAGCACAGATGACCGATGCATCATCCTCTGTGACCGGACATTCGGAGGCCCTTCCGTGAGTTGCGGTTTACGTTTGTTGGAGTTCTGCAGCAAAAGAAAATTGTGAGACTGATGATTCTGTGGTTGCCACGTCTGTGAAAGATGTTGTGTTGAGAGAGCCTAATGCAGTGATTTTATGATGGCGAGATCATGGAAGATGTGAACAAGAGACTTGCCAGCATAATGTGATGGAGGTGCATCTGCTGTGTGCTCGTGTGGAGATCTGGAGTTTTATGATTGCAGGCAAGATCTGTGATGACCATTACTTTCAATCAGCAAGATGTTGACCACCGATCCTTGAAGTGCACCTGGGACAGATGAACATTGTGCAGTGAGTGTTTCAAGATTTCTATTAATTCCAAAATGTCACTAATAGACATTGTAAAATAATTGAACGTGGAAAAAAAAAGGAGGGAGCATTTTAGTGAAAGGCAGTAAAGATCTGGTGGGTAGTAGGAATTTGCTTTGTTGAGAGATGGATTCTTTACAGATAAGATTTGTCTACAATTACCAGTACAGTAACAGATGGGAAGATGCAGGAATATAGACCATCACATTCACATTACAGAATTAAAGAGAGGAGAAGTAACTTGGGTAGGATATTTGTGTTTGTGGTCTCTGTTCTTTATTATTGCAGGTTGGCCAGCCAAATTGAGCAATGTCACACCCTAGACCTGACGGAGAACGAGAAATGGACAGTGGGTCTGCAATTTACTTTCATTCCAGTGTGTTTGCAAATGAAGATTGTGAGATTGATGCTGTGTATACCACTTGCTCAAAAAGACATTGTGTTGAGAGAGCCTAATGCTGTGTGATTTGCTGGTGATCTCCATTGCAAATGTGCATAGACCAGAGGGCAGAATGTGATCGAGGTGCAGCAGTGTGTGTGGCGCAATCTGTCAAGATTTTATGATTCCAGGCAAGGCAACTGCTGACAGCGTCGTGAGACTCCCAAATCCAGTTGACTATTTTCCATCCTCACGGTGATCGGACGCATGAGGGGCAAAAAGTTACTTTCCTTCCAGTTGACTATTCATCCTGTTGGTGACCAGTGCATTCATACAAGCTGCAGTGAGTTTTTTTGGGGAGAGAGATGCGTACGAGTTTCACCAGAGTGCCTATACAGATTGTTAGACTGCATTGACGTGAAAGGAGAAACTTTTGAGGTGCTGATCTGAAGAGAAGGAGGGATGTGCTTTGTTGACAGATGCAATCTTTTGCAGATAATTTCTGACTAGAGGTACCCGGCATTCACAGTTTAGCAGTGATGAGGTGGAACGCTATCCCGGTATGCTTCTGTGTTTGTGGTCTGTGTTTCTTTAGTTGCAGGTAATCTCTTGATCCAGCACAGTTGACCGATGCATCATCCTGTGTGACCGGACATTCGGAGGCCCTTCCGTGAGTTGCGGTTTACGTTTGTTGGAGTTCTGCAGCAAAAGAAAATTGTGAGACTGATGATTCTGTGGTTGCCACTTCTGTGAAAGATGTTGTGTTGAGAGAGCCTAATGCAGTGATTTTATGATGGCGAGATCATGGAAGATGTGAACAAGAGACTTGCCAGCATAATGTGATGGAGGTGCATCTGCTGTGTGCTCGTGTGGAGATCTGGAGTTTTATGATTGCAGGCAAGATCTGTGATGACCATTACTTTCAATCAGCAAGATGTTGGACCACCGATCCTTGAAGTGCACCTGGGACAGATGAACATTGTGCAGTGAGTGTTTCAAGATTTCTATTAATTCCAAAATGTCACTAATAGACATTGTAAAATAATTGAACGTGGAAAAAACAAGGAGGGAGCATTTTAGTGAAAGGCAGTAAAGATCTGGTGGGTAGTAGGAATTTGCTTTGTTGAGAGATGGATTCTTTACAGATGAGATTTGTCTACAATTACCGGTACAGTAACAGATGGGAAGATGCAGGAATATAGACCATCACATTCACATTACAGAATTAAAGAGAGGAGAAGTAACTTAGGTAGGATTTTTGTGTTTGTGGTCTCTGTTCTTTATTATTGCAGGTTGGCCAGCCAAATTGAGCAATGTCACACCCTAGACCTGACGGAGAACGAGAAATGGACAGTGGGTCTGCAATTTACTTTCATTCCAGTGTGTTTGCAAATGAAGATTGTGAGATTGATGCTGTGTATACCACTTGCTCAAAAAGACATTGTGTTGAGAGAGCCTAATGCTGTGTGATTTGCTGGTGATCTCCATTGAAAATGTGCATAGACCAGAGGGCAGAATGTGATCGAGGTGCAGCAGTGTGTGTGGCGCAATCTGTCAAGATTTTATGATTCCAGGCAAGGCAACTGCTGACAGCGTCGTGAGACTCCCAAATCCAGTTGACTATTTTCCATCCTCACGGTGATCGGACGCATGAGGGGCAAAAAGTTACTTTCCTTCCAGTTGACTATTCATCCTGTTGGTGACCAGTGCATTCATACAAGCTGCAGTGAGTTTTTTTGGAGAGAGAGATGCGTACGAGTTTCACCAGAGTGCCTATACAGATTGTTGGACTGCATTGACGTGACAGGAGAAACTTTTGAGGTGCTGATCTGAAGAGAAGGAGGGATGTGCTTTGTTGACAGATGCAATCTTTTGCAGATAATTTCTGACTAGAGGTACCCGGCATTCACAGTTTGGCAGTGATGAGGTGGAACGCTATCCGGGTATGCTTCTGTGTTTGTGGTCTGTTTCTTTAGTTGCAGGTAATATCTTGATCCAGCACAGATGACCGATGCATCATCCTCTGTGACCGGACATTCGGAGGCCCTTCTGTGAGTTGCGGTTTACGTTTGTTGGAGTTCTGCAGCAAAAGAAAATTGTGAGACTGATGATTCTGTGGTTGCCACGTCTGTGAAAGATGTTGTGTTGAGAGAGCCTAATGCAGTGATTTTATGATGGCGAGATCATGGAAGATGTGAACAAGAGACTTGCCAGCATAATGTGATGGAGGTGCATCTGCTGTGTGTGTGTGCTCGTGTGGAGATCTGGAGTTTTATGATTGCAGGTAAGATCTGTGAAGACCATTACTTTCAATCAGCAAGATGTTGACTACCGATCCTTGAAGTGCACCTGGGACAGATGAACATTGTGCAGTGAGTGTTTCAAGATTTCTATTAATTCCAAAATGTCACTAATAGACATTGTAAAATAATTGAACGTGGAAAAAACAAGGAGGGAGCATTTTAGTGAAAGGCAGTAAAGATCTGGTGGGTAGTAGGAATTTGCTTTGTTGAGAGATGGATTCTTTACAGATAAGATTTGTCTACAATTACCGGTACAGTAACAGATGGGAAGATGCAGGAATATAGACCATCACATTCACATTACAGAATTAAAGAGAGGAGAAGTAACTTAGGTAGGATTTTTGTGTTTGTGGTCTCTGTTCTTTATTATTGCAGGTTGGCCAGCCAAATTGAGCAATGTCACACCCTAGACCTGACGGAGAACGAGAAATGGACAGTGGGTCTGCAATTTACTTTCATTCCAGTGTGTTTGCAAATGAAGATTGTGAGGTTGATGCTGTGTATACCACTTGCTCAAAAAGACATTGTGTTGAGAGAGCCTAATGCTGTGTGATTTGCTGGTGATCTCCATTGAAAATGTGCATAGACCAGAGGGCAGAATGTGATTGAGGTGCAGCAGTGTGTGTGGCGCAATCTGTCAAGATTTTATGATTCCAGGCAAGGCAACTGCTGACAGCGTCGTGAGACTCCCAAATCCAGTTGACTATTTTCCATCCTCACGGTGATCGGACGCATGAGGGGCAAAAAGTTACTTTCCTTCCAGTTGACTATTCATCCTGTTGGTGACCAGTGCATTCATACAAGCTGCAGTGAGTTTTTTTGGAGAGAGAGATGCGTACGAGTTTCACCAGAGTGCCTATACAGATTGTTAGACTGCATTGACGTGAAAGGAGAAACTTTTGAGGTGCTGATCTGAAGAGAAGGAGGGATGTGCTTTGTTGACAGATGCAATCTTTTGCAGATAATTTCTGACTAGAGGTACCCGGCATTCACAGTTTAGCAGTGATGAGGTGGAACGCTATCCCGGTATGCTTCTATGTTTGTGGTCTGTTTCTTTAGTTGCAGGTAATATCTTGATCCAGCACAGATGACCGATGCATCATCCTCTGTGACCGGACATTCGGAGGCCCTTCCGTGAGTTGCGGTTTACGTTTGTTGGAGTTCTGCAGCAAAAGAAAATTGTGAGACTGATGATTCTGTGGTTGCCACTTCTGTGAAAGATGTTGTGTTGAGAGAGCCTAATGCAGTGATTTTATGATGGCGAGATCATGGAAGATGTGAACAAGAGACTTGCCAGCATAATGTGATGGAGGTGCATCTGCTGTGTGTGTGTGCTCGTGTGGAGATCTGGAGTTTTATGATTGCAGGCAAGATCTGTGATGACCATTACTTTCAATCAGCAAGATGTTGACCACCGATCCTTGAAGTGCACCTGGGACAGATGAACATTGTGCAGTGAGTGTTTCAAGATTTCTATTAATTCCAAAATGTCACTAATAGACATTGTAAAATAATTGAACGTGGAAAAAACAAGGAGGGAGCATTTTAGTGAAAGGCAGTAAAGATCTGGTGGGTAGTAGGAATTTGCTTTGTTGAGAGATGGATTCTTTACAGATAAGATTTGTCTACAATTACCGGTACAGTAACAGATGGGAAGATGCAGGAATATAGACCATCACATTCACATTACAGAATTAAAGAGAGGAGAAGTAACTTAGGTAGGATTTTTGTGTTTGTGGTCTCTGTTCTTTATTATTGCAGGTTGGCCAGCCAAATTGAGCAATGTCACACCCTAGACCTGACGGAGAACGAGAAATGGACAGTGGGTCTGCAATTTACTTTCATTCCAGTGTGTTTGCAAATGAAGATTGTGAGATTGATGCTGTGTATACCACTTGCTCAAAAAGACATTGTGTTGAGAGAGCCTAATGCTGTGTGATTTGCTGGTGATCTCCATTGCAAATGTGCATAGACCAGAGGGCAGAATGTGATCGAGGTGCAGCAGTGTGTGTGGCGCAATCTGTCAAGATTTTATGATTCCAGGCAAGGCAACTGCTGACAGCGTCGTGAGACTCCCAAATCCAGTTGACTATTTTCCATCCTCACGGTGATCGGACGCATGAGGGGCAAAAAGTTACTTTCCTTCCAGTTGACTATTCATCCTGTTGGTGACCAGTGCATTCATACAAGCTGCAGTGAGTTTTTTTGGAGAGAGAGATGCGTACGAGTTTCACCAGAGTGCCTATACAGATTGTTAGACTGCATTGACGTGAAAGGAGAAACTTTTGAGGTGCTGATCTGAAGAGAAGGAGGGATGTGCTTTGTTGACAGATGCAATCTTTTGCAGATAATTTCTGACTAGAGGTACCCGGCATTCACAGTTTAGCAGTGATGAGGTGGAACGCTATCCCGGTATGCTTCTATGTTTGTGGTCTGTTTCTTTAGTTGCAGGTAATATCTTGATCCAGCACAGATGACCGATGCATCATCCTCTGTGACCGGACATTCGGAGGCCCTTCCGTGAGTTGCGGTTTACGTTTGTTGGAGTTCTGCAGCAAAAGAAAATTGTGAGACTGATGATTCTGTGGTTGCCACTTCTGTGAAAGATGTTGTGTTGAGAGAGCCTAATGCAGTGATTTTATGATGGCGAGATCATGGAAGATGTGAACAAGAGACTTGCCAGCATAATGTGATGGAGGTGCATCTGCTGTGTGTGTGTGCTCGTGTGGAGATCTGGAGTTTTATGATTGCAGGCAAGATCTGTGATGACCATTACTTTCAATCAGCAAGATGTTGACCACCGATCCTTGAAGTGCACCTGGGACAGATGAACATTGTGCAGTGAGTGTTTCAAGATTTCTATTAATTCCAAAATGTCACTAATAGACATTGTAAAATAATTGAACGTGGAAAAAACAAGGAGGGAGCATTTTAGTGAAAGGCAGTAAAGATCTGGTGGGTAGTAGGAATTTGCTTTGTTGAGAGATGGATTCTTTACAGATAAGATTTGTCTACAATTACCGGTACAGTAACAGATGGGAAGATGCAGGAATATAGACCATCACATTCACATTACAGAATTAAAGAGAGGAGAAGTAACTTAGGTAGGATTTTTGTGTTTGTGGTCTCTGTTCTTTATTATTGCAGGTTGGCCAGCCAAATTGAGCAATGTCACACCCTAGACCTGACGGAGAACGAGAAATGGACAGTGGGTCTGCAATTTACTTTCATTCCAGTGTGTTTGCAAATGAAGATTGTGAGATTGATGCTGTGTATACCACTTGCTCAAAAAGACATTGTGTTGAGAGAGCCTAATGCTGTGTGATTTGCTGGTGATCTCCATTGCAAATGTGCATAGACCAGAGGGCAGAATGTGATCGAGGTGCAGCAGTGTGTGTGGCGCAATCTGTCAAGATTTTATGATTCCAGGCAAGGCAACTGCTGACAGCGTCGTGAGACTCCCAAATCCAGTTGACTATTTTCCATCCTCACGGTGATCGGACGCATGAGGGGCAAAAAGTTACTTTCCTTCCAGTTGACTATTCATCCTGTTGGTGACCAGTGCATTCATACAAGCTGCAGTGAGTTTTTTTGGAGAGAGAGATGCGTACGAGTTTCACCAGAGTGCCTATACAGATTGTTAGACTGCATTGACGTGAAAGGAGAAACTTTTGAGGTGCTGATCTGAAGAGAAGGAGGGATGTGCTTTGTTGACAGATGCAATCTTTTGCAGATAATTTCTGACTAGAGGTACCCGGCATTCACAGTTTAGCAGTGATGAGGTGGAACGCTATCCCGGTATGCTTTTGTGTTTGTGGTCTGTTTTTTTAGTTGCAGGTAATCTCTTGATCCAGCACAGATGACCGATGCATCATCCTGTGTGACCGGACATTCGGAGGCCCTTCCGTGAGTTGCGGTTTACGTTTGTTGGAGTTCTGCAGCAAAAGAAAATTGTGAGACTGATGATTCTGTGGTTGCCACTTCTGTGAAAGATGTTGTGTTGAGAGAGCCTAATGCAGTGATTTTATGATGGCGAGATCATGGAAGATGTGAACAAGAGACTTGCCAGCATAATGTGATGGAGGTGCATCTGCTGTGTGTGTGTGCTCGTGTGGAGATCTGGAGTTTTATGATTGCAGGCAAGATCTGTGATGACCATTACTTTCAATCAGCAAGATGTTGACCACCGATCCTTGAAGTGCACCTGGGACAGATGAACATTGTGCAGTGAGTGTTTCAAGATTTCTATTAATTCCAAAATGTCACTAATAGACATTGTAAAATAATTGAACGTGGAAAAAACAAGGAGGGAGCATTTTAGTGAAAGGCAGTAAAGATCTGGTGGGTAGTAGGAATTTGCTTTGTTGAGAGATGGATTCTTTACAGATAAGATTTGTCTACAATTACCGGTACAGTAACAGATGGGAAGATGCAGGAATATAGACCATCACATTCACATTACAGAATTAAAGAGAGGAGAAGTAACTTAGGTAGGATTTTTGTGTTTGTGGTCTCTGTTCTTTATTATTGCAGGTTGGCCAGCCAAATTGAGCAATGTCACACCCTAGACCTGACGGAGAACGAGAAATGGACAGTGGGTCTGCAATTTACTTTCATTCCAGTGTGTTTGCAAATGAAGATTGTGAGATTGATGCTGTGTATACCACTTGCTCAAAAAGACATTGTGTTGAGAGAGCCTAATGCTGTGTGATTTGCTGGTGATCTCCATTGCAAATGTGCATAGACCAGAGGGCAGAATGTGATCGAGGTGCAGCAGTGTGTGTGGCGCAATCTGTCAAGATTTTATGATTCCAGGCAAGGCAACTGCTGACAGCGTCGTGAGACTCCCAAATCCAGTTGACTATTTTCCATCCTCACGGTGATCGGACGCATGAGGGGCAAAAAGTTACTTTCCTTCCAGTTGACTATTCATCCTGTTGGTGACCAGTGCATTCATACAAGCTGCAGTGAGTTTTTTTGGAGAGAGAGATGCGTACGAGTTTCACCAGAGTGCCTATACAGATTGTTAGACTGCATTGACGTGAAAGGAGAAACTTTTGAGGTGCTGATCTGAAGAGAAGGAGGGATGTGCTTTGTTGACAGATGCAATCTTTTGCAGATAATTTCTGACTAGAGGTACCCGGCATTCACAGTTTAGCAGTGATGAGGTGGAACGCTATCCCGGTATGCTTCTATGTTTGTGGTCTGTTTCTTTAGTTGCAGGTAATATCTTGATCCAGCACAGATGACCGATGCATCATCCTCTGTGACCGGACATTCGGAGGCCCTTCCGTGAGTTGCAGTTTACGTTTGTTGGAGTTCTGCAGCAAAAGAAAATTGTGAGACTGATGATTCTGTGGTTGCCACTTCTGTGAAAGATGTTGTGTTGAGAGAGCCTAATGCAGTGATTTTATGATGGCGAGATCATGGAAGATGTGAACAAGAGACTTGCCAGCATAATGTGATGGAGGTGCATCTGCTGTGTGTGTGTGCTCGTGTGGAGATCTGGAGTTTTATGATTGCAGGCAAGATCTGTGATGACCATTACTTTCAATCAGCAAGATGTTGACCACCGATCCTTGAAGTGCACCTGGGACAGATGAACATTGTGCAGTGAGTGTTTCAAGATTTCTATTAATTCCAAAATGTCACTAATAGACATTGTAAAATAATTGAACGTGGAAAAAACAAGGAAGGAGCATTTAAGTGAAAGTCAGTAAAGATCTGGTGGGTAGTAGGAATTTGCTTTGTTGAGAGATGGATTCTTTACAGATAAGATTTGTCTACAATTACCGGTACAGTAACAGATGGGAAGATGCAGGAATATAGACCATCACATTCACATTACAGAATTAAAGAGAGGAGAAGTAACTTAGGTAGGATTTTTGTGTTTGTGGTCTCTGTTCTTTATTATTGCAGGTTGGCCAGCCAAATTGAGCAATGTCACACCCTAGACCTGACGGAGAACGAGAAATGGACAGTGGGTCTGCAATTTACTTTCATTCCAGTGTGTTTGCAAATGAAGATTGTGAGATTGATGCTGTGTATACCACTTGCTCAAAAAGACATTGTGTTGAGAGAGCCTAATGCTGTGTGATTTGCTGGTGATCTCCATTGCAAATGTGCATAGACCAGAGGGCAGAATGTGATCGAGGTGCAGCAGTGTGTGTGGCGCAATCTGTCAAGATTTTATGATTCCAGGCAAGGCAACTGCTGACAGCGTCGTGAGACTCCCAAATCCAGTTGACTATTTTCCATCCTCACGGTGATCGGACGCATGAGGGGCAAAAAGTTACTTTCCTTCCAGTTGACTATTCATCCTGTTGGTGACCAGTGCATTCATACAAGCTGCAGTGAGTTTTTTTGGAGAGAGAGATGCGTACGAGTTTCACCAGAGTGCCTATACAGATTGTTAGACTGCATTGACGTGAAAGGAGAAACTTTTGAGGTGCTGATCTGAAGAGAAGGAGGGATGTGCTTTGTTGACAGATGCAATCTTTTGCAGATAATTTCTGACTAGAGGTACCCGGCATTCACAGTTTAGCAGTGATGAGGTGGAACGCTATCCCGGTATGCTTCTGTGTTTGTGGTCTGTTTCTTTAGTTGCAGGTAATATCTTGATCCAGCACAGATGACCGATGCATCATCCTCTGTGACCGGACATTCGGAGGCCCTTCCGTGAGTTGCGGTTTACGTTTGTTGGAGTTCTGCAGCAAAAGAAAATTGTGAGACTGATGATTCTGTGGTTGCCACTTCTGTGAAAGATGTTGTGTTGAGAGAGCCTAATGCAGTGATTTTATGATGGCGAGATCATGGAAGATGTGAACAAGAGACTTGCCAGCATAATGTGATGGAGGTGCATCTGCTGTGTGCTCGTGTGGAGATCTGGAGTTTTATGATTGCAGGCAAGATCTGTGATGACCATTACTTTCAATCAGCAAGATGTTGGACCACCGATCCTTGAAGTGCACCTGGGACAGATGAACATTGTGCAGTGAGTGTTTCAAGATTTCTATTAATTCCAAAATGTCACTAATAGACATTGTAAAATAATTGAACGTGGAAAAAACAAGGAGGGAGCATTTTAGTGAAAGGCAGTAAAGATCTGGTGGGTAGTAGGAATTTGCTTTGTTGAGAGATGGATTCTTTACAGATGAGATTTGTCTACAATTACCGGTACAGTAACAGATGGGAAGATGCAGGAATATAGACCATCACATTCACATTACAGAATTAAAGAGAGGAGAAGTAACTTAGGTAGGATTTTTGTGTTTGTGGTCTCTGTTCTTTATTATTGCAGGTTGGCCAGCCAAATTGAGCAATGTCACACCCTAGACCTGACGGAGAACGAGAAATGGACAGTGGGTCTGCAATTTACTTTCATTCCAGTGTGTTTGCAAATGAAGATTGTGAGATTGATGCTGTGTATACCACTTGCTCAAAAAGACATTGTGTTGAGAGAGCCTAATGCTGTGTGATTTGCTGGTGATCTCCATTGAAAATGTGCATAGACCAGAGGGCAGAATGTGATCGAGGTGCAGCAGTGTGTGTGGCGCAATCTGTCAAGATTTTATGATTCCAGGCAAGGCAACTGCTGACAGCGTCGTGAGACTCCCAAATCCAGTTGACTATTTTCCATCCTCACGGTGATCGGACGCATGAGGGGCAAAAAGTTACTTTCCTTCCAGTTGACTATTCATCCTGTTGGTGACCAGTGCATTCATACAAGCTGCAGTGAGTTTTTTTGGAGAGAGAGATGCGTACGAGTTTCACCAGAGTGCCTATACAGATTGTTGGACTGCATTGACGTGACAGGAGAAACTTTTGAGGTGCTGATCTGAAGAGAAGGAGGGATGTGCTTTGTTGACAGATGCAATCTTTTGCAGATAATTTCTGACTAGAGGTACCCGGCATTCACAGTTTGGCAGTGATGAGGTGGAACGCTATCCGGGTATGCTTCTGTGTTTGTGGTCTGTTTCTTTAGTTGCAGGTAATATCTTGATCCAGCACAGATGACCGATGCATCATCCTCTGTGACCGGACATTCGGAGGCCCTTCTGTGAGTTGCGGTTTACGTTTGTTGGAGTTCTGCAGCAAAAGAAAATTGTGAGACTGATGATTCTGTGGTTGCCACGTCTGTGAAAGATGTTGTGTTGAGAGAGCCTAATGCAGTGATTTTATGATGGCGAGATCATGGAAGATGTGAACAAGAGACTTGCCAGCATAATGTGATGGAGGTGCATCTGCTGTGTGTGTGTGCTCGTGTGGAGATCTGGAGTTTTATGATTGCAGGCAAGATCTGTGATGACCATTACTTTCAATCAGCAAGATGTTGACCACCGATCCTTGAAGTGCACCTGGGACAGATGAACATTGTGCAGTGAGTGTTTCAAGATTTCTATTAATTCCAAAATGTCACTAATAGACATTGTAAAATAATTGAACGTGGAAAAAACAAGGAGGGAGCATTTTAGTGAAAGGCAGTAAAGATCTGGTGGGTAGTAGGAATTTGCTTTGTTGAGAGATGGATTCTTTACAGATAAGATTTGTCTACAATTACCGGTACAGTAACAGATGGGAAGATGCAGGAATATAGACCATCACATTCACATTACAGAATTAAAGAGAGGAGAAGTAACTTAGGTAGGATTTTTGTGTTTGTGGTCTCTGTTCTTTATTATTGCAGGTTGGCCAGCCAAATTGAGCAATGTCACACCCTAGACCTGACGGAGAACGAGAAATGGACAGTGGGTCTGCAATTTACTTTCATTCCAGTGTGTTTGCAAATGAAGATTGTGAGATTGATGCTGTGTATACCACTTGCTCAAAAAGACATTGTGTTGAGAGAGCCTAATGCTGTGTGATTTGCTGGTGATCTCCATTGCAAATGTGCATAGACCAGAGGGCAGAATGTGATCGAGGTGCAGCAGTGTGTGTGGCGCAATCTGTCAAGATTTTATGATTCCAGGCAAGGCAACTGCTGACAGCGTCGTGAGACTCCCAAATCCAGTTGACTATTTTCCATCCTCACGGTGATCGGACGCATGAGGGGCAAAAAGTTACTTTCCTTCCAGTTGACTATTCATCCTGTTGGTGACCAGTGCATTCATACAAGCTGCAGTGAGTTTTTTTGGGGAGAGAGATGCGTACGAGTTTCACCAGAGTGCCTATACAGATTGTTAGACTGCATTGACGTGAAAGGAGAAACTTTTGAGGTGCTGATCTGAAGAGAAGGAGGGATGTGCTTTGTTGACAGATGCAATCTTTTGCAGATAATTTCTGACTAGAGGTACCCGGCATTCACAGTTTGGCAGTGATGAGGTGGAACGCTATCCGGGTATGCTTCTGTGTTTGTGGTCTGTTTCTTTAGTTGCAGGTAATATCTTGATCCAGCACAGATGACCGATGCATCATCCTCTGTGACCGGACATTCGGAGGCCCTTCTGTGAGTTGCGGTTTACGTTTGTTGGAGTTCTGCAGCAAAAGAAAATTGTGAGACTGATGATTCTGTGGTTGCCACGTCTGTGAAAGATGTTGTGTTGAGAGAGCCTAATGCAGTGATTTTATGATGGCGAGATCATGGAAGATGTGAACAAGAGACTTGCCAGCATAATGTGATGGAGGTGCATCTGCTGTGTGCTCGTGTAGAGATCTGGAGTTTTATGATTGCAGGTAAGATCTGTGAAGACCATTACTTTCAATCAGCAAGATGTTGACTACCGATCCTTGAAGTGCACCTGGGACAGATGAACATTGTGCAGTGAGTGTTTCAAGATTTCTATTAATTCCAAAATGTCACTAATAGACATTGTAAAATAATTGAACGTGGAAAAAACAAGGAGGGAGCATTTTAGTGAAAGGCAGTAAAGATCTGGTGGGTAGTAGGAATTTGCTTTGTTGAGAGATGGATTCTTTACAGATAAGATTTGTCTACAATTACCGGTACAGTAACAGATGGGAAGATGCAGGAATATAGACCATCACATTCACATTACAGAATTAAAGAGAGGAGAAGTAACTTAGGTAGGATTTTTGTGTTTGTGGTCTCTGTTCTTTATTATTGCAGGTTGGCCAGCCAAATTGAGCAATGTCACACCCTAGACCTGACGGAGAACGAGAAATGGACAGTGGGTCTGCAATTTACTTTCATTCCAGTGTGTTTGCAAATGAAGATTGTGAGGTTGATGCTGTGTATACCACTTGCTCAAAAAGACATTGTGTTGAGAGAGCCTAATGCTGTGTGATTTGCTGGTGATCTCCATTGAAAATGTGCATAGACCAGAGGGCAGAATGTGATTGAGGTGCAGCAGTGTGTGTGGCGCAATCTGTCAAGATTTTATGATTCCAGGCAAGGCAACTGCTGACAGCGTCGTGAGACTCCCAAATCCAGTTGACTATTTTCCATCCTCACGGTGATCGGACGCATGAGGGGCAAAAAGTTACTTTCCTTCCAGTTGACTATTCATCCTGTTGGTGATCAGTGCATTCATACAAGCTGCAGTGAGTTTTTTTGGAGAGAGAGATGCGTACGAGTTTCACCAGAGTGCCTATACAGATTGTTAGACTGCATTGACGTGAAAGGAGAAACTTTTGAGGTGCTGATCTGAAGAGAAGGAGGGATGTGCTTTGTTGACAGATGCAATCTTTTGCAGATAATTTCTGACTAGAGGTACCCGGCATTCACAGTTTAGCAGTGATGAGGTGGAACGCTATCCCGGTATGCTTTTGTGTTTGTGGTCTGTTTTTTTAGTTGCAGGTAATCTCTTGATCCAGCACAGATGACCGATGCATCATCCTGTGTGACCGGACATTCGGAGGCCCTTCCGTGAGTTGCGGTTTACGTTTGTTGGAGTTCTGCAGCAAAAGAAAATTGTGAGACTGATGATTCTGTGGTTGCCACTTCTGTGAAAGATGTTGTGTTGAGAGAGCCTAATGCAGTGATTTTATGATGGCGAGATCATGGAAGATGTGAACAAGAGACTTGCCAGCATAATGTGATGGAGGTGCATCTGCTGTGTGTGTGTGCTCGTGTGGAGATCTGGAGTTTTATGATTGCAGGCAAGATCTGTGATGACCATTACTTTCAATCAGCAAGATGTTGACCACCGATCCTTGAAGTGCACCTGGGACAGATGAACATTGTGCAGTGAGTGTTTCAAGATTTCTATTAATTCCAAAATGTCACTAATAGACATTGTAAAATAATTGAACGTGGAAAAAACAAGGAGGGAGCATTTTAGTGAAAGGCAGTAAAGATCTGGTGGGTAGTAGGAATTTGCTTTGTTGAGAGATGGATTCTTTACAGATAAGATTTGTCTACAATTACCGGTACAGTAACAGATGGGAAGATGCAGGAATATAGACCATCACATTCACATTACAGAATTAAAGAGAGGAGAAGTAACTTAGGTAGGATTTTTGTGTTTGTGGTCTCTGTTCTTTATTATTGCAGGTTGGCCAGCCAAATTGAGCAATGTCACACCCTAGACCTGACGGAGAACGAGAAATGGACAGTGGGTCTGCAATTTACTTTCATTCCAGTGTGTTTGCAAATGAAGATTGTGAGATTGATGCTGTGTATACCACTTGCTCAAAAAGACATTGTGTTGAGAGAGCCTAATGCTGTGTGATTTGCTGGTGATCTCCATTGCAAATGTGCATAGACCAGAGGGCAGAATGTGATCGAGGTGCAGCAGTGTGTGTGGCGCAATCTGTCAAGATTTTATGATTCCAGGCAAGGCAACTGCTGACAGCGTCGTGAGACTCCCAAATCCAGTTGACTATTTTCCATCCTCACGGTGATCGGACGCATGAGGGGCAAAAAGTTACTTTCCTTCCAGTTGACTATTCATCCTGTTGGTGACCAGTGCATTCATACAAGCTGCAGTGAGTTTTTTTGGAGAGAGAGATGCGTACGAGTTTCACTAGAGTGCCTATACAGATTGTTAGACTGCATTGACGTGAAAGGAGAAACTTTTGAGGTGCTGATCTGAAGAGAAGGAGGGATGTGCTTTGTTGACAGATGCAATCTTTTGCAGATAATTTCTGACTAGAGGTACCCGGCATTCACAGTTTAGCAGTGATGAGGTGGAACGCTATCCCGGTATGCTTCTGTGTTTGTGGTCTGTTTCTTTAGTTGCAGGTAATATCTTGATCCAGCACAGATGACCGATGCATCATCCTCTGTGACCGGACATTCGGAGGCCCTTCCGTGAGTTGCGGTTTACGTTTGTTGGAGTTCTGCAGCAAAAGAAAATTGTGAGACTGATGATTCTGTGGTTGCCACGTCTGTGAAAGATGTTGTGTTGAGAGAGCCTAATGCAGTGATTTTATGATGGCGAGATCATGGAAGATGTGAACAAGAGACTTGCCAGCATAATGTGATGGAGGTGCATCTGCTGTGTGCTCGTGTGGAGATCTGGAGTTTTATGATTGCAGGCAAGATCTGTGATGACCATTACTTTCAATCAGCAAGATGTTGACCACCGATCCTTGAAGTGCACCTGGGACAGATGAACATTGTGCAGTGAGTGTTTCAAGATTTCTATTAATTCCAAAATGTCACTAATAGACATTGTAAAATAATTGAACGTGGAAAAAAAAAGGAGGGAGCATTTTAGTGAAAGGCAGTAAAGATCTGGTGGGTAGTAGGAATTTGCTTTGTTGAGAGATGGATTCTTTACAGATAAGATTTGTCTACAATTACCAGTACAGTAACAGATGGGAAGATGCAGGAATATAGACCATCACATTCACATTACAGAATTAAAGAGAGGAGAAGTAACTTGGGTAGGATATTTGTGTTTGTGGTCTCTGTTCTTTATTATTGCAGGTTGGCCAGCCAAATTGAGCAATGTCACACCCTAGACCTGACGGAGAACGAGAAATGGACAGTGGGTCTGCAATTTACTTTCATTCCAGTGTGTTTGCAAATGAAGATTGTGAGATTGATGCTGTGTATACCACTTGCTCAAAAAGACATTGTGTTGAGAGAGCCTAATGCTGTGTGATTTGCTGGTGATCTCCATTGCAAATGTGCATAGACCAGAGGGCAGAATGTGATCGAGGTGCAGCAGTGTGTGTGGCGCAATCTGTCAAGATTTTATGATTCCAGGCAAGGCAACTGCTGACAGCGTCGTGAGACTCCCAAATCCAGTTGACTATTTTCCATCCTCACGGTGATCGGACGCATGAGGGGCAAAAAGTTACTTTCCTTCCAGTTGACTATTCATCCTGTTGGTGACCAGTGCATTCATACAAGCTGCAGTGAGTTTTTTTGGGGAGAGAGATGCGTACGAGTTTCACCAGAGTGCCTATACAGATTGTTAGACTGCATTGACGTGAAAGGAGAAACTTTTGAGGTGCTGATCTGAAGAGAAGGAGGGATGTGCTTTGTTGACAGATGCAATCTTTTGCAGATAATTTCTGACTAGAGGTACCCGGCATTCACAGTTTAGCAGTGATGAGGTGGAACGCTATCCCGGTATGCTTCTGTGTTTGTGGTCTGTGTTTCTTTAGTTGCAGGTAATCTCTTGATCCAGCACAGTTGACCGATGCATCATCCTGTGTGACCGGACATTCGGAGGCCCTTCCGTGAGTTGCGGTTTACGTTTGTTGGAGTTCTGCAGCAAAAGAAAATTGTGAGACTGATGATTCTGTGGTTGCCACTTCTGTGAAAGATGTTGTGTTGAGAGAGCCTAATGCAGTGATTTTATGATGGCGAGATCATGGAAGATGTGAACAAGAGACTTGCCAGCATAATGTGATGGAGGTGCATCTGCTGTGTGCTCGTGTGGAGATCTGGAGTTTTATGATTGCAGGCAAGATCTGTGATGACCATTACTTTCAATCAGCAAGATGTTGGACCACCGATCCTTGAAGTGCACCTGGGACAGATGAACATTGTGCAGTGAGTGTTTCAAGATTTCTATTAATTCCAAAATGTCACTAATAGACATTGTAAAATAATTGAACGTGGAAAAAACAAGGAGGGAGCATTTTAGTGAAAGGCAGTAAAGATCTGGTGGGTAGTAGGAATTTGCTTTGTTGAGAGATGGATTCTTTACAGATGAGATTTGTCTACAATTACCGGTACAGTAACAGATGGGAAGATGCAGGAATATAGACCATCACATTCACATTACAGAATTAAAGAGAGGAGAAGTAACTTAGGTAGGATTTTTGTGTTTGTGGTCTCTGTTCTTTATTATTGCAGGTTGGCCAGCCAAATTGAGCAATGTCACACCCTAGACCTGACGGAGAACGAGAAATGGACAGTGGGTCTGCAATTTACTTTCATTCCAGTGTGTTTGCAAATGAAGATTGTGAGATTGATGCTGTGTATACCACTTGCTCAAAAAGACATTGTGTTGAGAGAGCCTAATGCTGTGTGATTTGCTGGTGATCTCCATTGAAAATGTGCATAGACCAGAGGGCAGAATGTGATCGAGGTGCAGCAGTGTGTGTGGCGCAATCTGTCAAGATTTTATGATTCCAGGCAAGGCAACTGCTGACAGCGTCGTGAGACTCCCAAATCCAGTTGACTATTTTCCATCCTCACGGTGATCGGACGCATGAGGGGCAAAAAGTTACTTTCCTTCCAGTTGACTATTCATCCTGTTGGTGACCAGTGCATTCATACAAGCTGCAGTGAGTTTTTTTGGAGAGAGAGATGCGTACGAGTTTCACCAGAGTGCCTATACAGATTGTTGGACTGCATTGACGTGACAGGAGAAACTTTTGAGGTGCTGATCTGAAGAGAAGGAGGGATGTGCTTTGTTGACAGATGCAATCTTTTGCAGATAATTTCTGACTAGAGGTACCCGGCATTCACAGTTTGGCAGTGATGAGGTGGAACGCTATCCGGGTATGCTTCTGTGTTTGTGGTCTGTTTCTTTAGTTGCAGGTAATATCTTGATCCAGCACAGATGACCGATGCATCATCCTCTGTGACCGGACATTCGGAGGCCCTTCTGTGAGTTGCGGTTTACGTTTGTTGGAGTTCTGCAGCAAAAGAAAATTGTGAGACTGATGATTCTGTGGTTGCCACGTCTGTGAAAGATGTTGTGTTGAGAGAGCCTAATGCAGTGATTTTATGATGGCGAGATCATGGAAGATGTGAACAAGAGACTTGCCAGCATAATGTGATGGAGGTGCATCTGCTGTGTGTGTGTGCTCGTGTGGAGATCTGGAGTTTTATGATTGCAGGTAAGATCTGTGAAGACCATTACTTTCAATCAGCAAGATGTTGACTACCGATCCTTGAAGTGCACCTGGGACAGATGAACATTGTGCAGTGAGTGTTTCAAGATTTCTATTAATTCCAAAATGTCACTAATAGACATTGTAAAATAATTGAACGTGGAAAAAACAAGGAGGGAGCATTTTAGTGAAAGGCAGTAAAGATCTGGTGGGTAGTAGGAATTTGCTTTGTTGAGAGATGGATTCTTTACAGATAAGATTTGTCTACAATTACCGGTACAGTAACAGATGGGAAGATGCAGGAATATAGACCATCACATTCACATTACAGAATTAAAGAGAGGAGAAGTAACTTAGGTAGGATTTTTGTGTTTGTGGTCTCTGTTCTTTATTATTGCAGGTTGGCCAGCCAAATTGAGCAATGTCACACCCTAGACCTGACGGAGAACGAGAAATGGACAGTGGGTCTGCAATTTACTTTCATTCCAGTGTGTTTGCAAATGAAGATTGTGAGGTTGATGCTGTGTATACCACTTGCTCAAAAAGACATTGTGTTGAGAGAGCCTAATGCTGTGTGATTTGCTGGTGATCTCCATTGAAAATGTGCATAGACCAGAGGGCAGAATGTGATTGAGGTGCAGCAGTGTGTGTGGCGCAATCTGTCAAGATTTTATGATTCCAGGCAAGGCAACTGCTGACAGCGTCGTGAGACTCCCAAATCCAGTTGACTATTTTCCATCCTCACGGTGATCGGACGCATGAGGGGCAAAAAGTTACTTTCCTTCCAGTTGACTATTCATCCTGTTGGTGACCAGTGCATTCATACAAGCTGCAGTGAGTTTTTTTGGAGAGAGAGATGCGTACGAGTTTCACCAGAGTGCCTATACAGATTGTTAGACTGCATTGACGTGAAAGGAGAAACTTTTGAGGTGCTGATCTGAAGAGAAGGAGGGATGTGCTTTGTTGACAGATGCAATCTTTTGCAGATAATTTCTGACTAGAGGTACCCGGCATTCACAGTTTAGCAGTGATGAGGTGGAACGCTATCCCGGTATGCTTCTATGTTTGTGGTCTGTTTCTTTAGTTGCAGGTAATATCTTGATCCAGCACAGATGACCGATGCATCATCCTCTGTGACCGGACATTCGGAGGCCCTTCCGTGAGTTGCGGTTTACGTTTGTTGGAGTTCTGCAGCAAAAGAAAATTGTGAGACTGATGATTCTGTGGTTGCCACTTCTGTGAAAGATGTTGTGTTGAGAGAGCCTAATGCAGTGATTTTATGATGGCGAGATCATGGAAGATGTGAACAAGAGACTTGCCAGCATAATGTGATGGAGGTGCATCTGCTGTGTGTGTGTGCTCGTGTGGAGATCTGGAGTTTTATGATTGCAGGCAAGATCTGTGATGACCATTACTTTCAATCAGCAAGATGTTGACCACCGATCCTTGAAGTGCACCTGGGACAGATGAACATTGTGCAGTGAGTGTTTCAAGATTTCTATTAATTCCAAAATGTCACTAATAGACATTGTAAAATAATTGAACGTGGAAAAAACAAGGAGGGAGCATTTTAGTGAAAGGCAGTAAAGATCTGGTGGGTAGTAGGAATTTGCTTTGTTGAGAGATGGATTCTTTACAGATAAGATTTGTCTACAATTACCGGTACAGTAACAGATGGGAAGATGCAGGAATATAGACCATCACATTCACATTACAGAATTAAAGAGAGGAGAAGTAACTTAGGTAGGATTTTTGTGTTTGTGGTCTCTGTTCTTTATTATTGCAGGTTGGCCAGCCAAATTGAGCAATGTCACACCCTAGACCTGACGGAGAACGAGAAATGGACAGTGGGTCTGCAATTTACTTTCATTCCAGTGTGTTTGCAAATGAAGATTGTGAGATTGATGCTGTGTATACCACTTGCTCAAAAAGACATTGTGTTGAGAGAGCCTAATGCTGTGTGATTTGCTGGTGATCTCCATTGCAAATGTGCATAGACCAGAGGGCAGAATGTGATCGAGGTGCAGCAGTGTGTGTGGCGCAATCTGTCAAGATTTTATGATTCCAGGCAAGGCAACTGCTGACAGCGTCGTGAGACTCCCAAATCCAGTTGACTATTTTCCATCCTCACGGTGATCGGACGCATGAGGGGCAAAAAGTTACTTTCCTTCCAGTTGACTATTCATCCTGTTGGTGACCAGTGCATTCATACAAGCTGCAGTGAGTTTTTTTGGAGAGAGAGATGCGTACGAGTTTCACCAGAGTGCCTATACAGATTGTTAGACTGCATTGACGTGAAAGGAGAAACTTTTGAGGTGCTGATCTGAAGAGAAGGAGGGATGTGCTTTGTTGACAGATGCAATCTTTTGCAGATAATTTCTGACTAGAGGTACCCGGCATTCACAGTTTAGCAGTGATGAGGTGGAACGCTATCCCGGTATGCTTCTATGTTTGTGGTCTGTTTCTTTAGTTGCAGGTAATATCTTGATCCAGCACAGATGACCGATGCATCATCCTCTGTGACCGGACATTCGGAGGCCCTTCCGTGAGTTGCGGTTTACGTTTGTTGGAGTTCTGCAGCAAAAGAAAATTGTGAGACTGATGATTCTGTGGTTGCCACTTCTGTGAAAGATGTTGTGTTGAGAGAGCCTAATGCAGTGATTTTATGATGGCGAGATCATGGAAGATGTGAACAAGAGACTTGCCAGCATAATGTGATGGAGGTGCATCTGCTGTGTGTGTGTGCTCGTGTGGAGATCTGGAGTTTTATGATTGCAGGCAAGATCTGTGATGACCATTACTTTCAATCAGCAAGATGTTGACCACCGATCCTTGAAGTGCACCTGGGACAGATGAACATTGTGCAGTGAGTGTTTCAAGATTTCTATTAATTCCAAAATGTCACTAATAGACATTGTAAAATAATTGAACGTGGAAAAAACAAGGAGGGAGCATTTTAGTGAAAGGCAGTAAAGATCTGGTGGGTAGTAGGAATTTGCTTTGTTGAGAGATGGATTCTTTACAGATAAGATTTGTCTACAATTACCGGTACAGTAACAGATGGGAAGATGCAGGAATATAGACCATCACATTCACATTACAGAATTAAAGAGAGGAGAAGTAACTTAGGTAGGATTTTTGTGTTTGTGGTCTCTGTTCTTTATTATTGCAGGTTGGCCAGCCAAATTGAGCAATGTCACACCCTAGACCTGACGGAGAACGAGAAATGGACAGTGGGTCTGCAATTTACTTTCATTCCAGTGTGTTTGCAAATGAAGATTGTGAGATTGATGCTGTGTATACCACTTGCTCAAAAAGACATTGTGTTGAGAGAGCCTAATGCTGTGTGATTTGCTGGTGATCTCCATTGCAAATGTGCATAGACCAGAGGGCAGAATGTGATCGAGGTGCAGCAGTGTGTGTGGCGCAATCTGTCAAGATTTTATGATTCCAGGCAAGGCAACTGCTGACAGCGTCGTGAGACTCCCAAATCCAGTTGACTATTTTCCATCCTCACGGTGATCGGACGCATGAGGGGCAAAAAGTTACTTTCCTTCCAGTTGACTATTCATCCTGTTGGTGACCAGTGCATTCATACAAGCTGCAGTGAGTTTTTTTGGAGAGAGAGATGCGTACGAGTTTCACCAGAGTGCCTATACAGATTGTTAGACTGCATTGACGTGAAAGGAGAAACTTTTGAGGTGCTGATCTGAAGAGAAGGAGGGATGTGCTTTGTTGACAGATGCAATCTTTTGCAGATAATTTCTGACTAGAGGTACCCGGCATTCACAGTTTAGCAGTGATGAGGTGGAACGCTATCCCGGTATGCTTTTGTGTTTGTGGTCTGTTTTTTTAGTTGCAGGTAATCTCTTGATCCAGCACAGATGACCGATGCATCATCCTGTGTGACCGGACATTCGGAGGCCCTTCCGTGAGTTGCGGTTTACGTTTGTTGGAGTTCTGCAGCAAAAGAAAATTGTGAGACTGATGATTCTGTGGTTGCCACTTCTGTGAAAGATGTTGTGTTGAGAGAGCCTAATGCAGTGATTTTATGATGGCGAGATCATGGAAGATGTGAACAAGAGACTTGCCAGCATAATGTGATGGAGGTGCATCTGCTGTGTGTGTGTGCTCGTGTGGAGATCTGGAGTTTTATGATTGCAGGCAAGATCTGTGATGACCATTACTTTCAATCAGCAAGATGTTGACCACCGATCCTTGAAGTGCACCTGGGACAGATGAACATTGTGCAGTGAGTGTTTCAAGATTTCTATTAATTCCAAAATGTCACTAATAGACATTGTAAAATAATTGAACGTGGAAAAAACAAGGAGGGAGCATTTTAGTGAAAGGCAGTAAAGATCTGGTGGGTAGTAGGAATTTGCTTTGTTGAGAGATGGATTCTTTACAGATAAGATTTGTCTACAATTACCGGTACAGTAACAGATGGGAAGATGCAGGAATATAGACCATCACATTCACATTACAGAATTAAAGAGAGGAGAAGTAACTTAGGTAGGATTTTTGTGTTTGTGGTCTCTGTTCTTTATTATTGCAGGTTGGCCAGCCAAATTGAGCAATGTCACACCCTAGACCTGACGGAGAACGAGAAATGGACAGTGGGTCTGCAATTTACTTTCATTCCAGTGTGTTTGCAAATGAAGATTGTGAGATTGATGCTGTGTATACCACTTGCTCAAAAAGACATTGTGTTGAGAGAGCCTAATGCTGTGTGATTTGCTGGTGATCTCCATTGCAAATGTGCATAGACCAGAGGGCAGAATGTGATCGAGGTGCAGCAGTGTGTGTGGCGCAATCTGTCAAGATTTTATGATTCCAGGCAAGGCAACTGCTGACAGCGTCGTGAGACTCCCAAATCCAGTTGACTATTTTCCATCCTCACGGTGATCGGACGCATGAGGGGCAAAAAGTTACTTTCCTTCCAGTTGACTATTCATCCTGTTGGTGACCAGTGCATTCATACAAGCTGCAGTGAGTTTTTTTGGAGAGAGAGATGCGTACGAGTTTCACCAGAGTGCCTATACAGATTGTTAGACTGCATTGACGTGAAAGGAGAAACTTTTGAGGTGCTGATCTGAAGAGAAGGAGGGATGTGCTTTGTTGACAGATGCAATCTTTTGCAGATAATTTCTGACTAGAGGTACCCGGCATTCACAGTTTAGCAGTGATGAGGTGGAACGCTATCCCGGTATGCTTCTATGTTTGTGGTCTGTTTCTTTAGTTGCAGGTAATATCTTGATCCAGCACAGATGACCGATGCATCATCCTCTGTGACCGGACATTCGGAGGCCCTTCCGTGAGTTGCAGTTTACGTTTGTTGGAGTTCTGCAGCAAAAGAAAATTGTGAGACTGATGATTCTGTGGTTGCCACTTCTGTGAAAGATGTTGTGTTGAGAGAGCCTAATGCAGTGATTTTATGATGGCGAGATCATGGAAGATGTGAACAAGAGACTTGCCAGCATAATGTGATGGAGGTGCATCTGCTGTGTGTGTGTGCTCGTGTGGAGATCTGGAGTTTTATGATTGCAGGCAAGATCTGTGATGACCATTACTTTCAATCAGCAAGATGTTGACCACCGATCCTTGAAGTGCACCTGGGACAGATGAACATTGTGCAGTGAGTGTTTCAAGATTTCTATTAATTCCAAAATGTCACTAATAGACATTGTAAAATAATTGAACGTGGAAAAAACAAGGAAGGAGCATTTAAGTGAAAGTCAGTAAAGATCTGGTGGGTAGTAGGAATTTGCTTTGTTGAGAGATGGATTCTTTACAGATAAGATTTGTCTACAATTACCGGTACAGTAACAGATGGGAAGATGCAGGAATATAGACCATCACATTCACATTACAGAATTAAAGAGAGGAGAAGTAACTTAGGTAGGATTTTTGTGTTTGTGGTCTCTGTTCTTTATTATTGCAGGTTGGCCAGCCAAATTGAGCAATGTCACACCCTAGACCTGACGGAGAACGAGAAATGGACAGTGGGTCTGCAATTTACTTTCATTCCAGTGTGTTTGCAAATGAAGATTGTGAGATTGATGCTGTGTATACCACTTGCTCAAAAAGACATTGTGTTGAGAGAGCCTAATGCTGTGTGATTTGCTGGTGATCTCCATTGCAAATGTGCATAGACCAGAGGGCAGAATGTGATCGAGGTGCAGCAGTGTGTGTGGCGCAATCTGTCAAGATTTTATGATTCCAGGCAAGGCAACTGCTGACAGCGTCGTGAGACTCCCAAATCCAGTTGACTATTTTCCATCCTCACGGTGATCGGACGCATGAGGGGCAAAAAGTTACTTTCCTTCCAGTTGACTATTCATCCTGTTGGTGACCAGTGCATTCATACAAGCTGCAGTGAGTTTTTTTGGAGAGAGAGATGCGTACGAGTTTCACCAGAGTGCCTATACAGATTGTTAGACTGCATTGACGTGAAAGGAGAAACTTTTGAGGTGCTGATCTGAAGAGAAGGAGGGATGTGCTTTGTTGACAGATGCAATCTTTTGCAGATAATTTCTGACTAGAGGTACCCGGCATTCACAGTTTAGCAGTGATGAGGTGGAACGCTATCCCGGTATGCTTCTGTGTTTGTGGTCTGTTTCTTTAGTTGCAGGTAATATCTTGATCCAGCACAGATGACCGATGCATCATCCTCTGTGACCGGACATTCGGAGGCCCTTCCGTGAGTTGCGGTTTACGTTTGTTGGAGTTCTGCAGCAAAAGAAAATTGTGAGACTGATGATTCTGTGGTTGCCACGTCTGTGAAAGATGTTGTGTTGAGAGAGCCTAATGCAGTGATTTTATGATGGCGAGATCATGGAAGATGTGAACAAGAGACTTGCCAGCATAATGTGATGGAGGTGCATCTGCTGTGTGTGTGTGTGTGCTCGTGTGGAGATCTGGAGTTTTATGATTGCAGGCAAGATCTGTGATGACCATTACTTTCAATCAGCAAGATGTTGGACCACCGATCCTTGAAGTGCACCTGGGACAGATGAACATTGTGCAGTGAGTGTTTCAAGATTTCTATTAATTCCAAAATGTCACTAATAGACATTGTAAAATAATTGAACGTGGAAAAAACAAGGAGGGAGCATTTTAGTGAAAGGCAGTAAAGATCTGGTGGGTAGTAGGAATTTGCTTTGTTGAGAGATGGATTCTTTACAGATGAGATTTGTCTACAATTACCGGTACAGTAACAGATGGGAAGATGCAGGAATATAGACCATCACATTCACATTACAGAATTAAAGAGAGGAGAAGTAACTTAGTTAGGATTTTTGTGTTTGTGGTCTCTGTTCTTTATTATTGCAGGTTGGCCAGCCAAATTGAGCAATGTCACACCCTAGACCTGACGGAGAACGAGAAATGGACAGTGGGTCTGCAATTTACTTTCATTCCAGCGTGTTTGCAAATGAAGATTGTGAGATTGATGCTGTGTATACCACTTGCTCAAAAAGACATTGTGTTGAGAGAGCCTAATGCTGTGTGATTTGCTGGTGATCTCCATTGCAAATGTGCATAGACCAGAGGGCAGAATGTGATCGAGGTGCAGCAGTGTGTGTGGCACAATCTGTCAAGATTTTATGATTCCAGGCAAGGCAACTGCTGACAGCGTCGTGAGACTCCCAAATCCAGTTGACTATTTTCCATCCTCACGGTGATCGGACGCATGAGGGGCAAAAAGTTACTTTCCTTCCAGTTGACTATTCATCCTGTTGGTGACCAGTGCATTCATACAAGCTGCAGTGAGTTTTTTTGGAGAGAGAGATGCGTACGAGTTTCACTAGAGTGCCTATACAGATTGTTAGACTGCATTGACGTGAAAGGAGAAACTTTTGAGGTGCTGATCTGAAGAGAAGGAGGGATGTGCTTTGTTGACAGATGCAATCTTTTGCAGATAATTTCTGACTAGAGGTACCCGGCATTCACAGTTTAGCAGTGATGAGGTGGAACGCTATCCCGGTATGCTTCTGTGTTTGTGGTCTGTTTCTTTAGTTGCAGGTAATATCTTGATCCAGCACAGATGACCGATGCATCATCCTCTGTGACCGGACATTCGGAGGCCCTTCCGTGAGTTGCGGTTTACGTTTGTTGGAGTTCTGCAGCAAAAGAAAATTGTGAGACTGATGATTCTGTGGTTGCCACGTCTGTGAAAGATGTTGTGTTGAGAGAGCCTAATGCAGTGATTTTATGATGGCGAGATCATGGAAGATGTGAACAAGAGACTTGCCAGCATAATGTGATGGAGGTGCATCTGCTGTGTGCTCGTGTGGAGATCTGGAGTTTTATGATTGCAGGCAAGATCTGTGATGACCATTACTTTCAATCAGCAAGATGTTGACCACCGATCCTTGAAGTGCACCTGGGACAGATGAACATTGTGCAGTGAGTGTTTCAAGATTTCTATTAATTCCAAAATGTCACTAATAGACATTGTAAAATAATTGAACGTGGAAAAAAAAAGGAGGGAGCATTTTAGTGAAAGGCAGTAAAGATCTGGTGGGTAGTAGGAATTTGCTTTGTTGAGAGATGGATTCTTTACAGATGAGATTTATCTACAATTACCGGTACAGTAACAGATGGGAAGATGCAGGAATATAGACCATCACATTCACATTACAGAATTAAAGAGAGGAGAAGTAACTTGGGTAGGATTTTTGTGTTTGTGGTCTCTGTTCTTTATTATTGCAGGTTGGCCAGCCAAATTGAGCAATGTCACACCCTAGACCTGACGGAGAACGAGAAATGGACAGTGGGTCTGCAATTTACTTTCATTCCAGTGTGTTTGCAAATGAAGATTGTGAGATTGATGCTGTGTATACCACTTGCTCAAAAAGACATTGTGTTGAGAGAGCCTAATGCTGTGTGATTTGCTGGTGATCTCCATTGCAAATGTGCATAGACCAGAGGGCAGAATGTGATCGAGGTGCAGCAGTGTGTGTGGCGCAATCTGTCAAGATTTTATGATTCCAGGCAAGGCAACTGCTGACAGCGTCGTGAGACTCCCAAATCCAGTTGACTATTTTCCATCCTCACGGTGATCGGACGCATGAGGGGCAAAAAGTTACTTTCCTTCCAGTTGACTATTCATCCTGTTGGTGACCAGTGCATTCATACAAGCTGCAGTGAGTTTTTTTGGGGAGAGAGATGCGTACGAGTTTCACCAGAGTGCCTATACAGATTGTTAGACTGCATTGACGTGAAAGGAGAAACTTTTGAGGTGCTGATCTGAAGAGAAGGAGGGATGTGCTTTGTTGACAGATGCAATCTTTTGCAGATAATTTCTGACTAGAGGTACCCGGCATTCACAGTTTAGCAGTGATGAGGTGGAACGCTATCCCGGTATGCTTCTGTGTTTGTGGTCTGTGTTTCTTTAGTTGCAGGTAATCTCTTGATCCAGCACAGTTGACCGATGCATCATCCTGTGTGACCGGACATTCGGAGGCCCTTCCGTGAGTTGCGGTTTACGTTTGTTGGAGTTCTGCAGCAAAAGAAAATTGTGAGACTGATGATTCTGTGGTTGCCACTTCTGTGAAAGATGTTGTGTTGAGAGAGCCTAATGCAGTGATTTTATGATGGCGAGATCATGGAAGATGTGAACAAGAGACTTGCCAGCATAATGTGATGGAGGTGCATCTGCTGTGTGTGTGTGTGCTCGTGTGGAGATCTGGAGTTTTATGATTGCAGGCAAGATCTGTGATGACCATTACTTTCAATCAGCAAGATGTTGACCACCGATCCTTGAAGTGCACCTGGGACAGATGAACATTGTGCAGTGAGTGTTTCAAGATTTCTATTAATTCCAAAATGTCACTAATAGACATTGTAAAATAATTGAACGTGAAAAAAAAAAGGAGGGAGCATTTTAGTGAAAGGCAGTAAAGATCTGGTGGGTAGTAGGAATTTGCTTTGTTGAGAGATGGATTCTTTACAGATGAGATTTGTCTACAATTACCGGTACAGTAACAGATGGGAAGATGCAGGAATATAGACCATCACATTCACATTACAGAATTAAAGAGAGGAGAAGTAACTTGGGTAGGATTTTTGTGTTTGTGGTCTCTGTTCTTTATTATTGCAGGTTGGCCAGCCAAATTGAGCAATGTCACACCCTAGACCTGACGGAGAACGAGAAATGGACAGTGGGTCTGCAATTTACTTTCATTCCAGTGTGTTTGCAAATGAAGATTGTGAGATTGATGCTGTGTATACCACTTGCTCAAAAAGACATTGTGTTGAGAGAGCCTAATGCTGTGTGATTTGCTGGTGATCTCCATTGAAAATGTGCATAGACCAGAGGGCAGAATGTGATCGAGGTGCAGCAGTGTGTGTGGCGCAATCTGTCAAGATTTTATGATTCCAGGCAAGGCAACTGCTGACAGCGTCGTGAGACTCCCAAATCCAGTTGACTATTTTCCATCCTCACGGTGATCGGACGCATGAGGGGCAAAAAGTTACTTTCCTTCCAGTTGACTATTCATCCTGTTGGTGACCAGTGCATTCATACAAGCTGCAGTGAGTTTTTTTGGGGAGAGAGATGCGTACGAGTTTCACCAGAGTGCCTATACAGATTGTTAGACTGCATTGACGTGAAAGGAGAAACTTTTGAGGTGCTGATCTGAAGAGAAGGAGGGATGTGCTTTGTTGACAGATGCAATCTTTTGCAGATAATTTCTGACTAGAGGTACCCGGCATTCACAGTTTAGCAGTGATGAGGTGGAACGCTATCCCGGTATGCTTCTGTGTTTGTGGTCTGTGTTTCTTTAGTTGCAGGTAATATCTTGATCCAGCACAGATGACCGATGCATCATCCTGTGTGACCGGACATTCGGAGGCCCTTCCGTGAGTTGCGGTTTACGTTTGTTGGAGTTCTGCAGCAAAAGAAAATTGTGAGACTGATGATTCTGTGGTTGCCACTTCTGTGAAAGATGTTGTGTTGAGAGAGCCTAATGCAGTGATTTTATGATGGCGAGATCATGGAAGATGTGAACAAGAGACTTGCCAGCATAATGTGATGGAGGTGCATCTGCTGTGTGTGTGTGCTCGTGTGGAGATCTGGAGTTTTATGATTGCAGGCAAGATCTGTGATGACCATTACTTTCAATCAGCAAGATGTTGACCACCGATCCTTGAAGTGCACCTGGGACAGATGAACATTGTGCAGTGAGTGTTTCAAGATTTCTATTAATTCCAAAATGTCACTAATAGACATTGTAAAATAATTGAACGTGGAAAAAAAAAGGAGGGAGCATTTTAGTGAAAGGCAGTAAAGATCTGGTGGGTAGTAGGAATTTGCTTTGTTGAGAGATGGATTCTTTACAGATGAGATTTGTCTACAATTACCAGTACAGTAACAGATGGGAAGATGCAGGAATATAGACCATCATATTCACATAAAAGAATTAAAGAGAGGAGAAGTAACTTAGGTAGGATTTTTGTGTTTGTGGTCTCTGTTCTTTATTATTGCAGGTTGGCCAGCCAAATTGAGCAATGTCACACCCTAGACCTGACGGAGAACGAGATATGGACAGTGGGTCTGCAATTTACTTTCATTCCAGTGTGTTTGCAAATGAAGATTGTGAGATTGATGCTGTGTATACCACTTGCTCAAAAAGACATTGTGTTGAGAGAGCCTAATGCTGTGTGATTTGCTGGTGATCTCCATTGAAAATGTGCGTAGACCAGAGGGCAGAATGTGATCGAGGTGCAGCAGTGTGTGTGGCGCAATCTGTCAAGATTTTATGATTCCAGGCAAGGCAACTGCTGACAGCGTCGTGAGACTCCCAAATCCAGTTGACTATTTTCCATCCTCACGGTGATCGGACGCATGAGGGGCAAAAAGTTACTTTCCTTCCAGTTGACTATTCATCCTGTTGGTGACCAGTGCATTCATACAAGCTGCAGTGAGTTTTTTTGGGGAGAGAGATGCGTACGAGTTTCACCAGAGTGCCTATACAGATTGTTAGACTGCATTGACGTGAAAGGAGAAACTTTTGAGGTGCTGATCTGAAGAGAAGGAGGGATGTGCTTTGTTGACAGATGCAATCTTTTGCAGATAATTTCTGACTAGAGGTACCCGGCATTCACAGTTTAGCAGTGATGAGGTGGAACGCTATCCCGGTATGCTTCTGTGTTTGTGGTCTGTGTTTCTTTAGTTGCAGGTAATATCTTGATCCAGCACAGATGACCGATGCATCATCCTCTGTGACCGGACATTCGGAGGCCCTTCCGTGAGTTGCGGTTTACGTTTGTTGGAGTTCTGCAGCAAAAGAAAATTGTGAGACTGATGATTCTGTGGTTGCCACTTCTGTGAAAGATGTTGTGTTGAGAGAGCCTAATGCAGTGATTTTATGATGGCGAGATCATGGAAGATGTGAACAAGAGACTTGCCAGCATAATGTGATGGAGGTGCATCTGCTGTGTGTGTGTGCTCGTGTGGAGATCTGGAGTTTTATGATTGCAGGCAAGATCTGTGATGACCATTACTTTCAATCAGCAAGATGTTGACCACCGATCCTTGAAGTGCACCTGGGACAGATGAACATTGTGCAGTGAGTGTTTCAAGATTTCTATTAATTCCAAAATGTCACTAATAGACATTGTAAAATAATTGAACGTGGAAAAAAAAAGGAGGGAGCATTTTAGTGAAAGGCAGTAAAGATCTGGTGGGTAGTAGGAATTTGCTTTGTTGAGAGATGGATTCTTTACAGATGAGATTTATCTACAATTACCGGTACAGTAACAGATGGGAAGATGCAGGAATATAGACCATCACATTCACATTACAGAATTAAAGAGAGGAGAAGTAACTTGGGTAGGATTTTTGTGTTTGTGGTCTCTGTTCTTTATTATTGCAGGTTGGCCAGCCAAATTGAGCAATGTCACACCCTAGACCTGACGGAGAACGAGAAATGGACAGTGGGTCTGCAATTTACTTTCATTCCAGTGTGTTTGCAAATGAAGATTGTGAGATTGATGCTGTGTATACCACTTGCTCAAAAAGACATTGTGTTGAGAGAGCCTAATGCTGTGTGATTTGCTGGTGATCTCCATTGCAAATGTGCATAGACCAGAGGGCAGAATGTGATCGAGGTGCAGCAGTGTGTGTGGCGCAATCTGTCAAGATTTTATGATTCCAGGCAAGGCAACTGCTGACAGCGTCGTGAGACTCCCAAATCCAGTTGACTATTTTCCATCCTCACGGTGATCGGACGCATGAGGGGCAAAAAGTTACTTTCCTTCCAGTTGACTATTCATCCTGTTGGTGACCAGTGCATTCATACAAGCTGCAGTGAGTTTTTTTGGAGAGAGAGATGCGTACGAGTTTCACCAGAGTGCCTATACAGATTGTTAGACTGCATTGACGTGAAAGGAGAAACTTTTGAGGTGCTGATCTGAAGAGAAGGAGGGATGTGCTTTGTTGACAGATGCAATCTTTTGCAGATAATTTCTGACTAGAGGTACCCGGCATTCACAGTTTAGCAGTGATGAGGTGGAACGCTATCCCGGTATGCTTCTGTGTTTGTGGTCTGTGTTTCTTTAGTTGCAGGTAATATCTTGATCCAGCACAGATGACCGATGCATCATCCTCTGTGACCGGACATTCGGAGGCCCTTCCGTGAGTTGCGGTTTACGTTTGTTGGAGTTCTGCAGCAAAAGAAAATTGTGAGACTGATGATTCTGTGGTTGCCACGTCTGTGAAAGATGTTGTGTTGAGAGAGCCTAATGCAGTGATTTTATGATGGCGAGATCATGGAAGATGTGAACAAGAGACTTGCCAGCATAATGTGATGGAGGTGCATCTGCTGTGTGTGTGTGCTCGTGTGGAGATCTGGAGTTTTATGATTGCAGGCAAGATCTGTGATGACCATTACTTTCAATCAGCAAGATGTTGACCACCGATCCTTGAAGTGCACCTGGGACAGATGAACATTGTGCAGTGAGTGTTTCAAGATTTCTATTAATTCCAAAATGTCACTAATAGACATTGTAAAATAATTGAACGTGGAAAAAAAAAGGAGGGAGCATTTTAGTGAAAGGCAGTAAAGATCTGGTGGGTAGTAGGAATTTGCTTTGTTGAGAGATGGATTCTTTACAGATAAGATTTGTCTACAATTACCAGTACAGTAACAGATGGGAAGATGCAGGAATATAGACCATCATATTCACATAAAAGAATTAAAGAGAGGAGAAGTAACTTAGGTAGGATTTTTGTGTTTGTGGTCTCTGTTCTTTATTATTGCAGGTTGGCCAGCCAAATTGAGCAATGTCACACCCTAGACCTGACGGAGAACGAGATATGGACAGTGGGTCTGCAATTTACTTTCATTCCAGTGTGTTTGCAAATGAAGATTGTGAGATTGATGCTGTGTATACCACTTGCTCAAAAAGACATTGTGTTGAGAGAGCCTAATGCTGTGTGATTTGCTGGTGATCTCCATTGAAAATGTGCGTAGACCAGAGGGCAGAATGTGATCGAGGTGCAGCAGTGTGTGTGGCGCAATCTGTCAAGATTTTATGATTCCAGGCAAGGCAACTGCTGACAGCGTCGTGAGACTCCCAAATCCAGTTGACTATTTTCCATCCTCACGGTGATCGGACGCATGAGGGGCAAAAAGTTACTTTCCTTCCAGTTGACTATTCATCCTGTTGGTGACCAGTGCATTCATACAAGCTGCAGTGAGTTTTTTTGGGGAGAGAGATGCGTACGAGTTTCACCAGAGTGCCTATACAGATTGTTAGACTGCATTGACGTGAAAGGAGAAACTTTTGAGGTGCTGATCTGAAGAGAAGGAGGGATGTGCTTTGTTGACAGATGCAATCTTTTGCAGATAATTTCTGACTAGAGGTACCCGGCATTCACAGTTTAGCAGTGATGAGGTGGAACGCTATCCCGGTATGCTTCTGTGTTTGTGGTCTGTGTTTCTTTAGTTGCAGGTAATATCTTGATCCAGCACAGATGACCGATGCATCATCCTCTGTGACCGGACATTCGGAGGCCCTTCCGTGAGTTGCGGTTTACGTTTGTTGGAGTTCTGCAGCAAAAGAAAATTGTGAGACTGATGATTCTGTGGTTGCCACGTCTGTGAAAGATGTTGTGTTGAGAGAGCCTAATGCAGTGATTTTATGATGGCGAGATCATGGAAGATGTGAACAAGAGACTTGCCAGCATAATGTGATGGAGGTGCATCTGCTGTGTGTGTGTGTGCTCGTGTGGAGATCTGGAGTTTTATGATTGCAGGCAAGATCTGTGATGACCATTACTTTCAATCAGCAAGATGTTGACCACCGATCCTTGAAGTGCACCTGGGACAGATGAACATTGTGCAGTGAGTGTTTCAAGATTTCTATTAATTCCAAAATGTCACTAATAGACATTGTAAAATAATTGAACGTGGAAAAAAAAAGGAGGGAGCATTTTAGTGAAAGGCAGTAAAGATCTGGTGGGTAGTAGGAATTTGCTTTGTTGAGAGATGGATTCTTTACAGATAAGATTTGTCTACAATTACCAGTACAGTAACAGATGGGAAGATGCAGGAATATAGACCATCACATTCACATTACAGAATTAAAGAGAGGAGAAGTAACTTGGGTAGGATATTTGTGTTTGTGGTCTCTGTTCTTTATTATTGCAGGTTGGCCAGCCAAATTGAGCAATGTCACACCCTAGACCTGACGGAGAACGAGAAATGGACAGTGGGTCTGCAATTTACTTTCATTCCAGTGTGTTTGCAAATGAAGATTGTGAGATTGATGCTGTGTATACCACTTGCTCAAAAAGACATTGTGTTGAGAGAGCCTAATGCTGTGTGATTTGCTGGTGATCTCCATTGAAAATGTGCATAGACCAGAGGGCAGAATGTGATCGAGGTGCAGCAGTGTGTGTGGCGCAATCTGTCAAGATTTTATGATTCCAGGCAAGGCAACTGCTGACAGCGTCGTGAGACTCCCAAATCCAGTTGACTATTTTCCATCCTCACGGTGATCGGACGCATGAGGGGCAAAAAGTTACTTTCCTTCCAGTTGACTATTCATCCTGTTGGTGACCAGTGCATTCATACAAGCTGCAGTGAGTTTTTTTGGGGAGAGAGATGCGTACGAGTTTCACCAGAGTGCCTATACAGATTGTTAGACTGCATTGACGTGAAAGGAGAAACTTTTGAGGTGCTGATCTGAAGAGAAGGAGGGATGTGCTTTGTTGACAGATGCAATCTTTTGCAGATAATTTCTGACTAGAGGTACCCGGCATTCACAGTTTAGCAGTGATGAGGTGGAACGCTATCCCGGTATGCTTCTGTGTTTGTGGTCTGTTTCTTTAGTTGCAGGTAATCTCTTGATCCAGCACAGATGACCGATGCATCATCCTGTGTGACCGGACATTCGGAGGCCCTTCCGTGAGTTGCGGTTTACGTTTGTTGGAGTTCTGCAGCAAAAGAAAATTGTGAGACTGATGATTCTGTGGTTGCCACGTCTGTGAAAGATGTTGTGTTGAGAGAGCCTAATGCAGTGATTTTATGATGGCGAGATCATGGAAGATGTGAACAAGAGACTTGCCAGCATAATGTGATGGAGGTGCATCTGCTGTGTGTGTGTGCTCGTGTGGAGATCTGGAGTTTTATGATTGCAGGCAAGATCTGTGATGACCATTACTTTCAATCAGCAAGATGTTGACCACCGATCCTTGAAGTGCACCTGGGACAGATGAACATTGTGCAGTGAGTGTTTCAAGATTTCTATTAATTCCAAAATGTCACTAATAGACATTGTAAAATAATTGAACGTGGAAAAAAAAAGGAGGGAGCATTTTAGTGAAAGGCAGTAAAGATCTGGTGGGTAGTAGGAATTTGCTTTGTTGAGAGATGGATTCTTTACAGATGAGATTTGTCTACAATTACCAGTACAGTAACAGATGGGAAGATGCAGGAATATAGACCATCATATTCACATAAAAGAATTAAAGAGAGGAGAAGTAACTTAGGTAGGATTTTTGTGTTTGTGGTCTCTGTTCTTTATTATTGCAGGTTGGCCAGCCAAATTGAGCAATGTCACACCCTAGACCTGACGGAGAACGAGATATGGACAGTGGGTCTGCAATTTACTTTCATTCCAGTGTGTTTGCAAATGAAGATTGTGAGATTGATGCTGTGTATACCACTTGCTCAAAAAGACATTGTGTTGAGAGAGCCTAATGCTGTGTGATTTGCTGGTGATCTCCATTGAAAATGTGCGTAGACCAGAGGGCAGAATGTGATCGAGGTGCAGCAGTGTGTGTGGCGCAATCTGTCAAGATTTTATGATTCCAGGCAAGGTAACTGCTGACAGCGTCGTGAGACTCCCAAATCCAGTTGACTATTTTCCATCCTCACGGTGATCGGACGCATGAGGGGCAAAAAGTTACTTTCCTTCCAGTTGACTATTCATCCTGTTGGTGACCAGTGCATTCATACAAGCTGCAGTGAGTTTTTTTGGGGAGAGAGATGCGTACGAGTTTCACCAGAGTGCCTATACAGATTGTTAGACTGCATTGACGTGAAAGGAGAAACTTTTGAGGTGCTGATCTGAAGAGAAGGAGGGATGTGCTTTGTTGACAGATGCAATCTTTTGCAGATAATTTCTGACTAGAGGTACCCGGCATTCACAGTTTAGCAGTGATGAGGTGGAACGCTATCCCGGTATGCTTCTGTGTTTGTGGTCTGTGTTTCTTTAGTTGCAGGTAATATCTTGATCCAGCACAGATGACCGATGCATCATCCTCTGTGACCGGACATTCGGAGGCCCTTCCGTGAGTTGCGGTTTACGTTTGTTGGAGTTCTGCAGCAAAAGAAAATTGTGAGACTGATGATTCTGTGGTTGCCACGTCTGTGAAAGATGTTGTGTTGAGAGAGCCTAATGCAGTGATTTTATGATGGCGAGATCATGGAAGATGTGAACAAGAGACTTGCCAGCATAATGTGATGGAGGTGCATCTGCTGTGTGTGTGTGTGCTCGTGTGGAGATCTGGAGTTTTATGATTGCAGGCAAGATCTGTGATGACCATTACTTTCAATCAGCAAGATGTTGACCACCGATCCTTGAAGTGCACCTGGGACAGATGAACATTGTGCAGTGAGTGTTTCAAGATTTCTATTAATTCCAAAATGTCACTAATAGACATTGTAAAATAATTGAACGTTGAAAAAAAAAGGAGGGAGCATTTTAGTGAAAGGCAGTAAAGATCTGGTGGGTAGTAGGAATTTGCTTTGTTGAGAGATGGATTCTTTACAGATAAGATTTGTCTACAATTACCAGTACAGTAACAGATGGGAAGATGCAGGAATATAGACCATCACATTCACATTACAGAATTAAAGAGAGGAGAAGTAACTTGGGTAGGATTTTTGTGTTTGTGGTCTCTGTTCTTTATTATTGCAGGTTGGCCAGCCAAATTGAGCAATGTCACACCCTAGACCTGACGGAGAACGAGAAATGGACAGTGGGTCTGCAATTTACTTTCATTCCAGTGTGTTTGCAAATGAAGATTGTGAGATTGATGCTGTGTATACCACTTGCTCAAAAAGACATTGTGTTGAGAGAGCCTAATGCTGTGTGATTTGCTGGTGATCTCCATTGAAAATGTGCATAGACCAGAGGGCAGAATGTGATCGAGGTGCAGCAGTGTGTGTGGCGCAATCTGTCAAGATTTTATGATTCCAGGCAAGGCAACTGCTGACAGCGTCGTGAGACTCCCAAATCCAGTTGACTATTTTCCATCCTCACGGTGATCGGACGCATGAGGGGCAAAAAGTTACTTTCCTTCCAGTTGACTATTCATCCTGTTGGTGACCAGTGCATTCATACAAGCTGCAGTGAGTTTTTTTGGGGAGAGAGATGCGTACGAGTTTCACCAGAGTGCCTATACAGATTGTTAGACTGCATTGACGTGAAAGGAGAAACTTTTGAGGTGCTGATCTGAAGAGAAGGAGGGATGTGCTTTGTTGACAGATGCAATCTTTTGCAGATAATTTCTGACTAGAGGTACCCGGCATTCACAGTTTAGCAGTGATGAGGTGGAACGCTATCCCGGTATGCTTCTGTGTTTGTGGTCTGTTTCTTTAGTTGCAGGTAATCTCTTGATCCAGCACAGATGACCGATGCATCATCCTGTGTGACCGGACATTCGGAGGCCCTTCCGTGAGTTGCGGTTTACGTTTGTTGGAGTTCTGCAGCAAAAGAAAATTGTGAGACTGATGATTCTGTGGTTGCCACGTCTGTGAAAGATGTTGTGTTGAGAGAGCCTAATGCAGTGATTTTATGATGGCGAGATCATGGAAGATGTGAACAAGAGACTTGCCAGCATAATGTGATGGAGGTGCATCTGCTGTGTGTGTGTGCTCGTGTGGAGATCTGGAGTTTTATGATTGCAGGCAAGATCTGTGATGACCATTACTTTCAATCAGCAAGATGTTGACCACCGATCCTTGAAGTGCACCTGGGACAGATGAACATTGTGCAGTGAGTGTTTCAAGATTTCTATTAATTCCAAAATGTCACTAATAGACATTGTAAAATAATTGAACGTGGAAAAAAAAAGGAGGGAGCATTTTAGTGAAAGGCAGTAAAGATCTGGTGGGTAGTAGGAATTTGCTTTGTTGAGAGATGGATTCTTTACAGATGAGATTTGTCTACAATTACCGGTACAGTAACAGATGGGAAGATGCAGGAATATAGACCATCACATTCACATTACAGAATTAAAGAGAGGAGAAGTAACTTGGGTAGGATTTTTGTGTTTGTGGTCTCTGTTCTTTATTATTGCAGGTTGGCCAGCCAAATTGAGCAATGTCACACCCTAGACCTGACGGAGAACGAGAAATGGACAGTGGGTCTGCAATTTACTTTCATTCCAGTGTGTTTGCAAATGAAGATTGTGAGATTGATGCTGTGTATACCACTTGCTCAAAAAGACATTGTGTTGAGAGAGCCTAATGCTGTGTGATTTGCTGGTGATCTCCATTGAAAATGTGCATAGACCAGAGGGCAGAATGTGATCGAGGTGCAGCAGTGTGTGTGGCGCAATCTGTCAAGATTTTATGATTCCAGGCAAGGCAACTGCTGACAGCGTCGTGAGACTCCCAAATCCAGTTGACTATTTTCCATCCTCACGGTGATCGGACGCATGAGGGGCAAAAAGTTACTTTCCTTCCAGTTGACTATTCATCCTGTTGGTGACCAGTGCATTCATACAAGCTGCAGTGAGTTTTTTTGGGGAGAGAGATGCGTACGAGTTTCACCAGAGTGCCTATACAGATTGTTAGACTGCATTGACGTGAAAGGAGAAACTTTTGAGGTGCTGATCTGAAGAGGAGGAGGGATGTGCTTTGTTGACAGATGCAATCTTTTGCAGATAATTTCTGACTAGAGGTACCCGGCATTCACAGTTTAGCAGTGATGAGGTGGAACGCTATCCCGGTATGCTTCTGTGTTTGTGGTCTGTTTTTTTAGTTGCAGGTAATCTCTTGATCCAGCACAGATGACCGATGCATCATCCTGTGTGACCGGACATTCGGAGGCCCTTCCGTGAGTTGCGGTTTACGTTTGTTGGAGTTCTGCAGCAAAAGAAAATTGTGAGACTGATGATTCTGTGGTTGCCACTTCTGTGAAAGATGTTGTGTTGAGAGAGCCTAATGCAGTGATTTTATGATGGCGAGATCATGGAAGATGTGAACAAGAGACTTGCCAGCATAATGTGATGGAGGTGCATCTGCTGTGTGCTCGTGTGGAGATCTGGAGTTTTATGATTGCAGGCAAGATCTGTGATGACCATTACTTTCAATCAGCAAGATGTTGACCACCGATCCTTGAAGTGCACCTGGGACAGATGAACATTGTGCAGTGAGTGTTTCAAGATTTCTATTAATTCCAAAATGTCACTAATAGACATTGTAAAATAATTGAACGTGGAAAAAAAAAGGAGGGAGCATTTTAGTGAAAGGCAGTAAAGATCTGGTGGGTAGTAGGAATTTGCTTTGTTTAGAGATGGATTCTTTACAGATGAGATTTGTCTACAATTACCGGTACAGTAACAGATGGGAAGATGCAGGAATATAGACCATCACATTCACATTACAGAATTAAAGAGAGGAGAAGTAACTTGGGTAGGATTTTTGTGTTTGTGGTCTCTGTTCTTTATTATTGCAGGTTGGCCTGCCAAATTGAGCAATGTCACACCCTAGACCTGACGGAGAACGAGAAATGGACAGTGGGTCTGCAATTTACTTTCATTCCAGTGTGTTTGCAAATGAAGATTGTGAGATTGATGCTGTGTATACCACTTGCTCAAAAAGACATTGTGTTGAGAGAGCCTAATGCTGTGTGATTTGCTGGTGATCTCCATTGAAAATGTGCGTAGACCAGAGGGCAGAATGTGATCGAGGTGCAGCAGTGTGTGTGGCACAATCTGTCAAGATTTTATGATTCCAGGCAAGGTAACTGCTGACAGCGTCGTGAAACTCCAAATCCAGTTGACTATTTTCCATCCTCGCGGTGATCGGATGCATGAGGGGCAAAAAGTTACTTTCCTTCCAGTTGACTATTCATCCTGTTGGTGACCAGTGCATTCATACAAGCTGCAGTCAGTTTTTTTGGGGAGAGAGATGCGTACAAGTTTCACCAGAGTGCCTATACAGATTGTTAGACTGCATTGACGTGAAAGGAGAAACTTTTGAGGTGCTGATCTGAAGAGAAGGAGGGATGTGCTTTGTTGACAGATGCCATCTTTTGCAGATAATTTCTGACTAGAGGTACCCGGCATTCACAGTTTAGCAGTGATGAGGTGGAACGCTTTCCCGGTATGCTTCTGTGTTTGTGGTCTGTGTTTCTTTAGTTCCATTTAATATCTAGAAACCTTATTAAAATTTAATCTTAGGAATTATACTCCATGTATTGCTTAGATGTGTTTTAATATTTGTAAACTTTTGTTTTCGTGCATCAATGTCGATAAAGGAAGGGTGCGAAGTCTGGTAATTTTTGTTTATGTACCACTTTGTTTATGTATTACTTTGTTTATGTACTACTTTTTTTATGAAAATAAGATTACATTCTTTATAATATGGTTTCTTCTTTTATTTGGTGGTATCTTCTTAGTCAGCAATTAAAAATTTTTTGAATTTGATCTATCAGATGGGCATGCCATTGCTTGTTGCATTCAGGCCTCATCAAATGCAAAGGAAACATTTAACCAATCAAGGACATATTCATTGTCTCTGACACACTAACATCCATATTATGACCCCAAGACATCTGGACATCTTTGTCAACAGCACTGACATCCATATTGCATCATCTGTCATCAAATCTGCCAAGAACACTTGAGAAAGCTCTGCAACAACTGAATTGTTTTCAATGTGTTCACAGAATGGCCGAAGCATCTGAGCACACAGTATTAATGTTAATGATGAAATCAAACACAACCATTTTCAGATGTAATTATCATGAAATGTAGCTAATTCTACCTCGGAGTTCATCCGACTTTACCTCGGAGTGTAGCCATATTTTCTTTCTTAAACATTTTAGTTTCTTCAGTGGAATGTTCAACCCTTCCTGCTCATCTCCCTGCTGATAGGCAAGTTGCAATGTTACTTCCTTATGCGTTGGCAACACACATATTTCAAATGTTTCTTAGTGAAACTTAAATTCTTCTTTCCCATAGCCAGAGAGGCCAATGTGGTGTTTCATGTCACTGTCTTGTAGATTTTCTGTTCCAACTGCTATAGCCAGGTAATTACTTTGCCCATTCATTTCTGATTATCTGTCCACCACAAATTGGGTCTTTCTCATTTTTCCCGAGTACAATGTTGAGGCAGCCCATTCCTCTTAGGACTTAGGAGTTTTACAAAATTTATGAATGGCACAAAACTAATGCATTCAAAAATAGATTGGAGGTGAAGAGTTATTTTTAGTTGAGTGGAGTTGAGTAAACTGGTTGTATGCAGACTCTTTAGAGCCTTCTAAACCAGTACAAAGAAGTTAGAAGTTTCCTTTTTAAAAATACAAATAAATATTAATGATTATAATGTATTTCACATTTGAGATGTGATCCAACTTCATTATTAATAAATATTTATATAAATATTTATATCTTTCATAATTACTGTGTTCATTGTTTCATTTAATCTGTTGTACTTGTTTACATTTTGGTGTATCTAATTTGCCAAATTGTGGCCTTCATTTGTTTGTTTTTGTGTGTTTTGATATGAAATTTTGACCAAGAAAACAGGCTGTTAAAAAATAAATGAAACAGATTAGGGTTGACACTAACGGGCACAGGGAAAATTAGAAGTTAGGGTTGACACTAACGGGAACAGGGAAAATTATAGATTAGGGTTGACACTAATGGGCACAGGGAAAATTAGAAGTTAGGGTTGACACTAACGGAAACAGGGAAAATTATAGATTAGGGTTGACACTAATGGGCACAGGGAAAATTAGAAGTTAGGGTTGACACTAACGGGCACAGGGAAAATTATAGATTAGGGTGTAACTAATGAGCACATGGAAAACGGGTACATGGAAAATTATAGATTAGGGATGACACTAACGGGCACAGGGAAAATTATAGATTAGGGTTGACACTAATGGGCACAGGGAAAATTATAGATTAGGGTTGACAATAACGGGCACAGGGAAAATTATAGATTATGGTTGACAATAACAGGCACAGGAAAAAATTATAAGATTAGGGTTGACAATAACGGGCACAGGGAAAATTATAGATTAGGGTTGACAATAACGGGCACAGGGAAAATTTATATTTTGGCCTTGGTATCTAGTAGGCGAGGCGAGATTTCCACAAATTGAAGAATATAATAAAACAGTATAAGAAAGGTTTAAGTATCTGCTGCTGTTAGCTCATTAACTGAGACATCTTTGGCCCTGTGTGTAGCAAGCTACCAGCTATGTGTCGCTGTCATTGTTGGCTCATCCATTGAGGCTTTAATCACTGACCTTGAAGCAAGCTACCAGCTAAGTGTCGCTGTTGCTGTTAGCTCATCCTCTGAGGCATTTGACCATGTATGTAGCCATAGTTACTGAGTCGGTACCTACACACTTCACCAATTGCAAAGATAGACTTATGCGCCTGTGGATCTGCCAGGAATGCAGTGACATTTTTTTTTACCAGAACAGAAAAATATAATTATTTGTCAATGCCGAGTGGCAGAGCGTAGGAACCGTCACAGTCTTGACATGTTCCAGTTTACCTGTCTGTTAATTGAAACCTGACTATTGAGTTAGATGAGCCACCTAAGGAGAAAGGACGCATTCAACCTGCACATTCTGAGACACTGTACAACAAAGTCTTTAATACTTCAACCAGAACATGAAAACTAAAGGATAAAAGTTACCACTTGATGGTTATGTGTGGCACGGGTTCCGTCTGAGAACACTGCACACGAGTTTTCTACAAACTTCTTCTTCGTTCGTTCTCAACCCCCCATAACGAAGCCCTGAAAAGGGCTGTGCAAGTAGCCGGATGTTGTGCGGAGAACGGAATGCGTTGTGTCGCTAGTTTACAGATTGACCGCGATATTTGCACCTTTCTGTCTTTAGCAACAGGCAATTTTTGAGTAACGGGTTAGCACATTCCCTCTTCGATCCCTTCTATTTAGCCAGTCTGCTCTGTTGCAGCCTGTTATCCAGAATCACCGCGTTGAGGTGTAGAAGGGTTGACAGCTCTGGTTCACTGGTCCGACACTAGTAGTCAGCTATGAACTTGCCCAGACTGTAAAGAGTTAAGACACTAATCTAATGAACTTACCCAGACTAAAGAGTTAAGACACTAATCTAATGAACTTGCCCAGATTGTAAAGCGTTAAGACACTAATCTAATGAACTTACCCAGACTGTAAAGAGTTAAGACACGAATCCAATGAACTTGTCCAGACTGTAAAGATTTAAGACACGAATCCAATGAACTTGCCTAGACGTACAGAGGGCTATGGTCAGTTATGGCACTGAAGTAAGTAATCCGCTGTGAGTCATTGACTCTGACGCAAGCAATCAGCTATCAGTCGCTGGCTGCTGTCAACCCATTCACTGCTACATCTTGAGCCCCGAATGTGCTTCCAAGCCTGTCCATCGGGTGTTTCCATCGTCTGTGACCTTGCTATACCAGTGGATCGCAAGAATTCCTTTCTGGATGCCCACGTGGACGACTTCAATGCGCTCCTGATAGGTCTGCAGGTTTAGAATCCGTATAGCAGAATGAGACTTGACACAGATTACGTAAAACCGCAGCTTGACTTTCAATGAACGCCTCTGTTGGGCCCAGACTCGATACAAGGCCTTCAAAGTGACGGCTGCCAGATCGTCTCTTCGAATGGTTACTTACAATGGAAATTGTTGTGCTGTTCAAGTGAATGAAATCCTCAGTGGACTTGACATTGCTGCCATTGACAGTAATTCCTGCTGTTGTTGGGTTTGACCCATCCCACTGTGACACCCAAGACAACGAGGAGGCAGACAGACTGGCGAAAGAAGTCGGAAGGTTACCACAACCAGATTCTAGTGTGACCTACGAAGAGTCCAAAAGGTTTATTAGGCCAGATACATAGACAAATGGGAAACAGAGCATACTGGCTACACACAAAATGGTGCCTGTTACCAACTGAACAGAAAAGAGCAGGTGGTGGTCTTCAGACTCCGCACAGGCCACAACAGACTGAGGTACCATCTATTCAATAAACTGAAGATAGGTGCTACTGACGAATGCTCGTGTGGTATTGAAAAAAATGACCGCTGAACATCTGCTGCAAAATTGCCCGACATACGAGGACTAGAGAAAGCACATGTGGCCATCACCAGTGGCAACACTAGACAAGCTCTATGGCAGTGATGACAGTCTCATGATGTTCGCTGCTTTCTTTGAACAAATTCAAGTCGACGCCTGACAACGTACGAAGAAGACAAAGTATATTGATTTTTGATCATAAGATATGGAGGCCTAATCTAGATGTAAGGTCTTTTAGCTGCTCCAGTGGTTTTTGTTGTAGAGCCTAATGGTAGGTTCACGTCATTTGCGTAGTCGAGGTCAGTACTACGCAGCAGCCAGATGATGACCGAAAATCCAGTCCATGACTCAGGGGAATAATACCGGGGCGGGGACATATTCTTGCCGTACACCGGATCACGTACATAACCTGTTGGGTGAGATTGGGACTCAAGCGGTCTTTTGCTCCAGGGCCGTAGTGTAGATGCTCGATTGACCGTTGCAGTATGCTGGGAACTCCCACTTATTCTAATGCATTCCAAAATGCAGATCTGTCCAGGGAGTCAGGCATATCTGTCCAGGAAGTCATAGGCAGATCTGTACAGAGAGTCAAAGGCAGATCTATACAGGGAGTCAGGCAAATCTGTCCAGGGAGTCATAGGCAGATCTGCATAGAGAGTCAAAAGTAGATCTGTCTATAGATTCAAAGGCAGATCTGTCTAGGGAGTCAAAAGCAGATCTGTCTGAGGAGTCAAAGGCGGATCTGTTCAGGGAGTCAAAGTTAGATCTGTCTATGGATTCCAAGGCAGATCTGTCCACATAGTCAAAGGCAGATCTGTCTATGTATTCAAAGACAGATCTGTCTAGGGAACAAAGGCAGATCTGTCCAGGGAGTCGAAGGCAGCCTTGTGGTCGACGTAATCGACGCTATGAGATAGATTGATTTCCCGGTGTATCTCCATGAGTAGGTGAAGAGCAAGAGTCCCATCGATGCTTGAACGGCAGGCAGCGAAACCAGTTGTTGGAGTAGTTACTTTCTTTTCAGCAAAGGTTGGATGCGGGAGAAAAGTATGTGGGCAAAGGTTGGATGGGGGTGGGGGGGGGGGGAGAACAGTATGCGGGAAAAGGTTGGATGGGGGGGGGGAGTATGTGGGCAAAGGTTGGATGCGGGAGAAAAGTATGTGGGCAAAGGTTGGTGGGGGTGGGGGGGGAGAACAGTATGCGGGAAAAGGTTGGATGGGGGGGGGGGGAGTATGTGGGCAAAGGTTGGATGCGGGAGAAAATTATAGGGCAAAGACACGCAGTGATATATTTAGGTTTAGTTTGTGTTTTCCTATTAACGCTGTATCTGAGAGCTGCTGATTAGCGCAGTGTTAGAGCCCTCGCTATTCATGGCAAAGTTACGTTGTTGAACTCCCACTACCGGCAGCTCCAGTCAACTCAGCTGTAAATGGATACTTCACTTTCGTTTAGATAAGGGAAAGGCAACGAGGAAGGGAACAGGCAACCCCACACACAAGCTGAGGCTAAGTATGCTGAATTCTCTAATACTTCGTTCCTAACCAGCGGTTATGTCTGCCTAGGACTTTCTTAGTGTATTGGTCTTGACGTTATATTTGACAATTCCTATTTGTTTTTGTCAACACTTTATTATATCCACAGTGCCACCGCAGCCTCGCTTTATTTCAACAGTAACAGATAGAGAGACAAATATACTCAAATACAAAAGACCTTTCTTTCATCATTTGGAGTTGTACATTAAATATAAAATTGCAAGCGTGTAATGTTCCTATACGGACTTTATTTGTAGAAGTGATGTTATGTGTGAAGATGACACACGAGATAGATGCAGCAAAGTCGCTCTTTACTATGTCTCAAACGGCCTTTACACCGCGTGGTAGATGAGGGGTGACTTAAGCCTGTCACAAATTTAAAGGTAATGTAAGGTAATTCTGTCTACGCGCGAGTTTGGTCTTACGCGATGTGACTTTGCGTCAAGCGAGGCTGCTGGGTTTCATGTTTCGGGCGATGTGATGGGTGATACGAGAGTGATCCTTGTCTCTACCAGTTGTAGAATACTCTACAAAACGTGAGACTGAGATGATGGAGATCTGCGGAGAGGATTAGCAGACTAAATGAGTCTTAGCATGTTGGTGTGGGAGAATGTGAGGGGGTGGTTTTTGTGGGATAGCGAGAGAGGGATACAACATGAGAGAGGGATACAACATGAGAGAGGGATACAACACGAGAGAGGGATACACCACGAGAGAGGGATACAACACGAGAGAGGGATACAACATGATAGAGGGATACAACATGAGAGAGGGATACAACATGAGAGAGGGATACAACATGACAGAGGGATACAACATGAGAGAGGGATACAACATGAGAGAGGGATGAGAATAAAAGACACAGATTGAGAGAGAAGTTGGGAGAACGAGAGAGAAAGGAAGTTGTGAGTACGAGAGAGAGAGGGAGGGATAGGGAGCTCTGAGTATGAGAGAAGAAATGTAGGAGAAAGGCAGGGAGAGAGAGGAAGTTTCGAGTATGAGAGTGAGAGAGGGAGAGAGAAAGTGTGTTTTAGAATAAGTGGAAGCTGTAAAAGAGAGGAAGAGGAGAGAGAGAAGGAGGGAGAGCGAGAGAGAGAGAGAGTTATGTGAAAGAGAAAAAGAGAGATTGTGATAAGAGTAGTGGTTGTGGTGGGGGTGATGTGGGGGGGGGGGGGGTAATGGTGGTGATGTTGGTGCTAATGAATGCTGTAATCATGATAATGGTGATGGTGATGGAGGTGATATAGGTGACGGAGGGGACAGTGGGGATGGTGACTACGATTGGTGACTGACCTTAGCTAACCTTGATGACCTCTGACCTTAGCTAACCGTGATGACCTGTGATCTCCAGCAGAGAGTGAAAGGTGAAGGTCAGGGATAGTTTTCTGGCTGCCAGACTTTAGGGCCCTTACACTTGGCTCCGCAGTTGTGTTTGAAGTTGAAGTCGTTCGGTAAGCTGAACTGTGGAGGGTTAATGGGAGAGTCAGCGGGGGAGTCAGTGGGGGGAGGGGAGGTCGTTCGGTAAGCTGAACTGTGGAGGGTTAATGGGACAGTCTGTGGGGGAGTCAGTGGGGGAGGGGAGGTCGTTCGGTAAGCTGAACTGTGGAGGGTTAATGGGAGAGTCAGCGGGAGAGTCAGTGGGGGAGGGGAGGTCGTTCGGTAAGCTGAACTGTGGAGGGTTAATGGGACAGTCTGTGGGGGAGTCAGTGGGGGAGGGGAGGTCGTTCGGTAAGCTGAACTGTGGAGGGTTAATGGGAGAGTCAGCGGGGGAGTCAGTGGGGGAGGGGAGGTCGTTCGGTAAGCTGAACTGTGGAGGGTTAATGGGACAGTCTGTGGGGGAGTCAGTGGGGGAGGGGAGGTCGTTCGGTAAGCTGAACTGTGGAGGGTTAATGGGAGAGTCAGTGGGGGAGGGGAGGTCGTTCGGTAGGCTGAACTGTGGAGGGTTAATGGGAGAGTCAGTGGGGGAGGGGAGGTCGTTCGGTAGGCTGAACTGTGGAGGGTTAATGGGAGAGTCAGTGGGGGAGTCAGTGGGGGAGGGGAGGTCGTTCGGTAGGCTGAACTGTGGAGGGTTAATGGGAGAGTCAGTGGGGGAGGGGAGGTCGTTCGGTAAGCTGAACTGTGGAGGGTTAATGGGAGAGTCAGTGGGGAGTCAGTGGGGGAGGGGAGGTCGTTCGGTAAGCTGAACTGTGGAGGGTTAATGGGAGAGTCAGTGGGGGAGGGGAGGTCGTTCGGTAAGCTGAACTGTGGAGGGTTAATGGGAGAGTCAGTGGGGGAGGGGAGGTTGTTCGGTAAGCTGAACTGTGGAGGGTTAATGGGAGAGTCAGTGGGGGAGTCGGTGGGGGAGGGGAGGTCGTTCGGTAAGCTGAACTGTGGAGGGTTAATGGGAGAGTCAGTGGGGGAGGGGAGGTCGTTCGGTAGGCTGAACTGTGGAGGGTTAATGGGAGAGTCAGTGGGGGAGGGGAGGTCGTTCGGTAGGCTGAAATGTGGAGGGTTAATGGGAGAGTCAGTGGGGGAGTCAGTGGGGGAGGGGAGGTCGTTCGGTAGGCTGAACTGTGGAGGGTTAATGGGAGAGTCAGCGGGGGAGTCAGTGGGGGAGGGGAGGTCGTTCGGTAAGCTGAACTGTGGAGGGTTAATGGGACAGTCTGTGGGGGAGTCAGTGGGGGAGGGGAGGTCGTTCGGTAAGCTGAACTGTGGAGGGTTAATGGGAGAGTCAGTGGGGGAGGGGAGGTCGTTCGGTAGGCTGAACTGTGGAGGGTTAATGGGAGAGTCAGTGGGGGAGGGGAGGTCGTTCGGTAGGCTGAACTGTGGAGGGTTAATGGGAGAGTCAGTGGGGGAGTCAGTGGGGGAGGGGAGGTCGTTCGGTAGGCTGAACTGTGGAGGGTTAATGGGAGAGTCAGTGGGGGAGGGGAGGTCGTTCGGTAAGCTGAACTGTGGAGGGTTAATGGGAGAGTCAGCGGGGGAGTCATGGGGGAGGGGAGGTCGTTCGGTAAGCTGAACTGTGGAGGGTTAATGGGAGAGTCAGTGGGGGAGTCAGTGGGGGAGGGGAGGTCGTTCGGTAAGCTGAACTGTGGAGGGTTAATGGGAGAGTCAGTGGGGGAGGGGAGGTCGTTCGGTAAGCTGAACTGTGGAGGGTTAATGGGAGAGTCAGTGGGGGAGTCGGTGGGGGAGGGGAGGTCGTTCGGTAAGCTGAACTGTGGAGGGTTAATGGGAGAGTCAGTGGGGGAGGGGAGGTCGTTCGGTAGGCTGAACTGTGGAGGGTTAATGGGAGAGTCAGTGGGGGAGGGGAGGTCGTTCGGTAGGCTGAAATGTGGAGGGTTAATGGGAGAGTCAGTGGGGGAGTCAGTGGGGGAGGGGAGGTCGTTCGGTAGGCTGAACTGTGGAGGGTTAATGGGAGAGTCAGTGGGGGAGTGGAGGTCGTTCGGTAAGCTGAACTGTGGAGGGTTAATGGGAGAGTCAGTGGCGGAGTCAGTGGGGGAGGGGAGGTCGTTCGGTAAGCTGAACTGTGGAGGGTTAATGGGAGAGTCAGTGGGGGAGTCAGTGGGGGAGGGGAGGTCGTTCGGTAAGCTGAACTGTGGAGGGTTAATGGGAGAGTCAGTGGAGGAGGGGAGGTCGTTCGGTAAGCTGAACTGTGGAGGGTTAATGGGAGAGTCAGTGGGGGAGTCAGTGGGGGAGGGGAGGTCGTTCGGTAAGCTGAACTGTGGAGGGTTAATGGGAGAGTCAGTGGGGGAGTCAGTGGGGGAGGGGAGGTCGTTCGATAAGCTGAACTGTGGAGGGTTAATGGGAGAGTCAGTGGGGGAGGGGAGGTCGTTCGGTAAGCTGAACTGGGGAGGGTTAATGGGGGAGTCAATGGGGGAGTCAGTGAATGAGGGGAGGTAGTTCGGTAAGCTGAACTGTGGAGGGTTAATGGGAGAGTCAGTTCGGGAGTCAATGAGTGAGGGGAGGTAGTTCGGTAAGCTGAACTGTGGAGGGTTAATGGGAGAGTCAGTGGGGGAGTGAGGGAGTCAGTGGGGGAGGGGAGGTCTTTCGGTAAGCTGAACTGTGGAGGGTTAATGGGAGAGTCAGTGGGGGAGGGGAGGTCGTTCGGTAAGCTGAACTGTGGAGGGTTAATGGGAGAGTCAGTGGCGGAATCAATGAGGAAGTCAGTGAGGGAGTCAATGAGGAGTTAGGGAGTGAGTGCGAGAGAGAGGCAGCGAGTGCATGTGAGATTGAATCAATGAGGGAGTCAGTGAGGAGGCAGTGATTGAGTGTGAGAGGTAGGCAGGGAGTACACGCGAGAGGGAGGCAGGAAGTATCTGCGAGAGGGAGGCAAGGAGTACATGTGAGAGGCGGGTCAATGAGTGAGTCAGTGAGGGAGTCAGTGAGGCGGGAGGGAGTACATGCGAGAGTGAGTCAATGAGGGATTCAGTGAGGAGGCAGTGATTGAGTGTGAGAGGAAGGCAGGGAGTACATGCGAGAGGGAGGCAGGGAGTTCATGCGAGAGGGAGGCAAGGAGTACATGCGAGAGGGAGGCAGGGAGTACATGCGAGAGGGAGGCAGGGAGTACATGCGAGAGGGAGGCAGGGAGTACATGCGAGAGGGAGGCAGGGAGTACATGCGAGAGGGAGGCAGGGAGTACATGTGAGAGGGAGGCAGGGAGTACATGCGATAGGTAGGCTAGGGAGTACATGCGAGAGGGAGGCAATGGATAAGGGGATTGAATAATAGAGGGAGATAGTGGTTAATGAGACGGATTGTAGAGTAGAAAATGAGAAAGGGATGCAACGAGTGAGGGATTGGATAAGAAAGAGATGGAGAGTGCGATGAAGACGGTGAATCAATGAGTTATTGCGAGAGGGAGGCAATTAGTCAGCCATTAAATAGACCGGGTGAGACCGGGAGTATAGGAGGGAGTGAGTGAAGGAGATACGGACAGGATGAGAGTAAACGGGAGGAGGTACGGGCAGGGTGAGAGTAAACGGGAGGAGATACGGGCAGGGTGAGTGTAAACGGGAGGAGATACGGAAAGGGTGAGAGTAAACGGGAGGAGATACGGGCAGGGTGAGAGTAAACGGGAGGAGGTACGGGCAGGGTGAGAGTAAACGGGAGGAGATACGGGCAGGGTGAGAGTAAACGGGAGGAGGTACGGGCAGGGTGAGAGTAAACGGGAGGAGGTACGGGCAGGGTGAGAGTAAACGGGAGGAGATACGGGCAGGGTGAGAGTAAACGGGAGGAGATACGGAAAGGGTGAGAGTAAACGGGAGGAGATACGGAAAGGGTGAGAGTAAACGGGAGGAGGTACGGGCAGGGTGAGAGTAAACGGGAGGAGATACGGGCAGGGTGAGAGTGAACGGGAGGAGGTACGGGCAGGGTGAGAGTAAACGGGAGGAGATACGGGCAGGGTGAGAGTAAACGGGAGGAGATACGGGTAGGATGAGAGTAAACGGGAGGAGATACTGGCAGGGTGAGAGTAAACGGGAGGAGATACGGGCAGGGTGAGAGTAAACGGGAGGAGATACGGACAGGATGAGAGTAAACGGGAGGAGATACGGGCAGGGTGAGAGTAAACGGGAGGAGATACGGGCAGGGTGAGAGTGAACGGGAGGAGATACTGGCAGGGTGAGAGTAAACGGGAGGAGATACGGGCAGGGTGAGAGTAAACGGGAGGAGATACGGACAGGATGAGAGTAAACGGGAGGAGATACGGGCAGGGTGAGAGTAAACGGGATATTAGAAAAGTCGGTGAGTGATTTTATTTTGAGTGAATAGGCAAGTGAGTCAAAGAGTATGTGAGTGACTGGGTGAGTGAGTGAATAGTTTAATGGAAGACTGAATGAATGAGTGGGTGAGTGAGTGAATAGTTTAATGGAAGACTGAATGAATGAGTGGATGGGTGAGTGAGTGGATGGGCGAGTGAGTGGATGGGTGAATGGGTGAATGAGTGAATTGAGACTGAGTGAGTGAGTAGATGGGTGGATGGATGAATGGGTGAATGGATGGATGAGTGAGTGGATGGGTGAGTGAGTGGATGAGTGGATGGGTGAATAAGTGAATGGAGACTGAATGAGTGAGTGGATGGGTGTGAGTGGATGAGTGGATGGGTGAATAGGTGAGTGAGTGTCTGGGTGAGTGAGTGTGTGGGTGAGTGAGTGTCTGGGTGAGTGAGTGTGGATGAGTGAGTGTGTGGGTGAGTGAGTGTGTGGGTGAGTGAGTGCATGGGTGAGTGAGTGTGTGGGTGAGTGAGTGTGTGGGTGAGTGAGTGTGTGGGTGAGTGAGTGTGTGGGTGAGTGAGTGTGTGGGTGAGTGAGTGTGTGGGTGAGTGAGTGTGTGGGTGAGTGAGTGTGTGGGTGAGTGAGTGTGTGGGTGAGTGAGTGTCTGGGTGAGTGAGTGTGAGGGTGTGTGAGTGTGTGGGTGAGTGAGTGTGTGGGTGAGTGAGTGTGTGGGTGAGTGAGTGTGTGAGTGAGTGAGTGTGTGGGTGAGTGAGTGTCTGGGTGAGTGAGTGTGTGGGTGAGTGAGTGTGTGGGTGAGTGTGTGGGTGAGTGAGTGCATGGGTGAGTGAGTGTCTGGGTGAGTGAGTGTCTGGGTGAGTGAGTGTGTGGGTGAGTGAGTGTGTGGGTGATTGAGTGTCTGGGTGAGTGAGTGTGTGGGTGAGTGAGTGTGTGGGTGAGTGTGTGGGTGAGTGAGTGCATGGGTGAGTGAGTGTCTGGGTGAGTGAGTGTCTGGGTGAGTGAGTGTGTGGGTGAGTGAGTGTGTGGGTGATTGAGTGTCTGGGTGAGTGAGTGTGTGGGTGAGTGAGTGTGTGGCTGAGTGAGTGTGTGGGTGAGTGAGTGTCTAGGTGAGTGAGTGTCTAGGTGAGTGAGTGTGTGGGTGATTGAGTGTCTGGGTGGGTGAGTGTCTAGGTGAGTGAGTGTCTGGGTGATTGAGTGTCTGAGTGAGTGAGTGTCTAGGTGAGTGAGTGTCTGGGTGATTGAGTGTGTGGGTGAGTGAGTGTGTGGGTGAGTGAGTGTGTGGGTGAGTGAGTGTCTGGGGGATTGAGTGTCTGGGTGATTGAGTGCCTGGGTGAGTGAGTGTGTGGGTGAGTGAGTGTGTGGGTGAGTGAGTGTGTGGGTGAGTGAGTGTGTGGGTGAGTGAGTGTCTGGGTGAGTGAGTGTGTGGGTGAGTGAGTGCGTGGCTAAATGGACGAGTGAGTGGGTGAGTGAGTGTGTAGTTGAATGGGTGAGTGAGTGGTTGAGTGTGTGGGTGAGTGAGTGTGTAGTTGAATTGATGATTGAGTGGGTAGTGAATGTGTGAGTGAGGATGTAAGTGAGTGGGTGAGTGAGTGGGTGAGTGAGTGAGTAGTTGAATGAGTGAGTGAGTGGATGAGTGAGTGTGTAGTTGAATGGGTGAGTGGGTACTTGAATAAGTGAGTGAGTGGGTGAGTGAGTGTGTAGTTGAATGGGTGAGTGGGTACTTGAATGAGTGAGTGGATGAGTGAGTGTGTAGTTGAATGGGTGAGTGAGTTGGTAGTTGAATGAATGAGTGAGTGGGTGAGTGTGAGTGTGTGGCTGACTAGGCGAGTGATTATTTGAATAGGTGAATGAGTGGGTGAGTGTGTGGGTGTGTATGTGTGTGTAGTTGAAAGGGTGAGTGAGTGAGTTTGTGGGTGAGTGAGTGTGTAGTTGAATGGGTGAGTAAGTGGGTAAGTGAATAGACGTAAGTTGTGGGTAAGTGAGTGATTGCCTGAGTGAAAGAATGAGTCAGTCAGTGACTGCCTGAGTGAAGGAGTGAGTCAGTCAGTGATTGCCTGAGTGAAAGAGTGAGTCAGTCAGTGATTGATTGAGTGAAAGAGTGAGTCAGTCAGTGATTGATTGAGTGAAAGAGTGAGTCAGTCAGTGATTGCCTGAGTGAAAGAGTGAGTCAGTCAGTGATTGCCCGAGTGAAAGAGTGAGTCAGTCAGTGATTGCCTGAGTGAAAGAGTGAGTCAGTCTGTGATTGCCTGAGTGAAAGAATGAGTCAGTCAGTGATTGCCTGAGTGAAATAGTGAGTCAGTCAGTAATTGCCTGAGTGAAAGAGTGAGTCAGTCATTGATTACCTGAGTGAAAAATGGAGTCAGTCAGTGACGATTGTAGGATTTAACCGATACAGCAATAGGTGAACTCTAGAAAATGCCGAATAAGAGATGATCTCAAACAGGCAATTTAACCAATGTCCACCATATGCCCTACCAACCAGTCCTACCAACCAGTCCTACCGACCAGTCCTACTAACATCATAAGTCCTACCAAACACTATCAGTCCTGTCAACCTGTTCTACGAACCAATCTTACCAACAAGTCCTGCCAACTCCTATCAGTCCTTACAACCAGTCCTACCAACCAGTCCTACAAAACAGTCCCACCAAACAGTCCTACCAACCAGTCCTACTAACCAGTCCTACCATCAGTCCTACCAACCACTATCAGTCCTACCAACAGTTCCTACCAACCACTATCAGTCCTACCAACCACTATCAGTCCTACCAACTGGTCCTACCAACCACTATCAGTCCTACCAATCACTATCAGTCCTACCAACTGGTCCTACCAATCACTATCAGTCCTACCAACAGGTCCTACCAACAGTTCCTACCAACTGGTCCTACCAATCACTATCAGTCCTACCAACAGGTCCTACCAACAGTTCCTACCAACTGGTCCTACCAATCACTATCAGTCCTACCAACAGGTCTTACCAACAGTTCCTACCAACTGGTCCTACCAACCACAATCAGTCCTACCAACAGGTCCTACCAACAGTTCCTAGCAACTGGTCCTACCAATCACTATCAGTCCTACCAACTGGTCCTACCAATCACTATCAGTCCTACCAACAGGTCCTACCAACAGTTCCTACCAACTGGTCCTACCAATCACTATCAGTCCTACCAACAGGTCCTACCAACAGTTCCTACCAACTGGTCCTACCAATCACTATCAGTCCTACCAACAGGTCCTACCAACAGTTCCTACCAACTGGTCCTACCAACCACAATCAGTCCTACCAACAGGTCCTACCAACAGTTCCTACCAACTGGTCCTACCAACCACAATCAGTCCTACCAACAGGTCCTATCAACAGTTCCTACCAACTGGTCCTACCAACCACTATCAGTCCTACCAACAGGTCCTACCAACAGTTCCTACCAACTGGTCCTACCAACCACTATCAGTCCTACCAACAGGTCCTACCAACAACTGGTCCTACCAACCACAATCAGTCCTACCAACAGGTCCTACCAACAGTTCCTACCAACAACTGGTCCTACAAACCACAATCAGTCCTACCAACAGGTCCTACCAACAGTTCCTACCAACAGGTCCTACCAACAGTTCCTACTAACTGGTCCTACCAATCACTATCAGTCCTACCAACAGGTCCTACCAACAGTTCCTACCAACTGGTCCTACCAACAGGTCCTACCAACAGTTCCTACTAACTGGTCCTACCAATCACTATCAGTCCTACCAAAATTGGCGCCACGTTTTTCTTGCAACATTCGTGTCTCAACCGGAAGTCCTGTAGATCTACCGACGAGTAGACCACCGAATGCTTGCGTGACAGGTTTTTCTCGCACGTCTCGCACGTGTTCAGGTATAAACGCCACAAGAAGACAATGATCGCGGCACTAGCTGGTAGGACGAACAGGTAGAACAGGATCACCTGAAATATGCAGATTAAGACTTCCGGGGGATATGCAAAAACATGGTTTTATATACAGATTATGTCAAGTACACTTGGCTTTTGACTTTTTCGTTTCCAGAGAGAATATTTTTGTTCCTCTAATCTTCCACACAACTATCTTTCCTACTGAGATCGCAGGCCCACTGTGTAGCAATGAATGAGCGACTCATAGCTGACTGCTTGCGTCAGGGTCAGCGACTCATAGCTGGCTGCTCGCGTCAGGGTCAGCGACTCATAGCTGGCTGCTCGCGTCAGGGTCAGCGACTCATAGCTGGCTGCTCGCGTCAGGGTCAGCGACTCATAGCTGGCTGCTCGCGTCAGGGTCAGCGACTCATAGCTGGCTGCTTGCGTCATGGTCAGACACCAGACCAAGCAAGACCCTCTTCCTACTCCAGGTGGTGCCTCTGGAGACTGGCTGTATTAATCTAGTCTGTCATAGACAACAGGGCCGGTAGTGGGAAGGAAACCTCGGAAACCCCAAAAAGCTTAAATCACATGTATCAGACCGAAAAGCCCTGATGTTAACGACATAACGTCGCAACGTTCTTTTCAGGACGAATACCGAAGAGAAAGAAGAAGAAGAAGAAGAAGAAGATGAAGAAGAAGAAGAGGAAGTAACAGAAGAAGAAGAAGAAGAAGAAGAAGAAGACGAAGAAGAAGAAGAATAGGAAGCAGAAGAAGAAGAAGAAGAAGAAGAAGAAGAACAAGAAGAAGAAGAAGAAGAAGAAGAAGAAGAAAAAGAAGACGAAGAAGAAGAAGAAGAAGAAGAAGAAGAAGAAGAAGAAGAAGAAGAAGAAGAAGAAAAAGAAGACGAAGAAGAAGAAGAAGAAGAAGAAGAAGAAGAAGAAGAAGAAGAAGAAGAAGAAGCAGAAGAAGAAGAAGAAGAAGAAGAAAAAGAAAAAGAAAAAGAAGACGAAGAAGAAGAAGAAGAAGAAGAAGCAGAAGAAGAAGAAGCAGAAGAAGAAGAAGAAGAAGAAGAAGAAGAAGAAGAAGAAGAAGAAGAAGAAGAAGAAGAAGAAAAAGAAGACGAAGAAGAAGAAGAAGAAGCAGAAGATGAAGAAGAAGAAGAAGACGAAGAAGAAGAAGAAGAAGCAGAAGATGAAGAAGAAGAAGAAGCAGAAGAAGAAGCAGAAGATGAAGAAGAAGAAGAAGCAGAAGAAGAAGAAGAAGAATAAGAAGAAGAAGCAGAAGAAGAAGAAGAAGAATAAGAAGAAGAAGCAGAAGAAGAAGAAGAAGAAGAAGAAGAAGAAGAAGAAGAAAAAGAAGACGAAGAAGAAGAAGAATAAGAAGAAGAAGCAGAAGCAGAAGAAGAAACAGAAGAAGAAGAAGAAGAAGAAGAAGAAGCAGAAGAAGAAGAAGAAGAAGAAGAAGAAGAAGAAGAAGAAGAAGAAGAAGAAGAAGAAGAAGAAGCAGAAGATGAAGAAGAAGAAGAAGCAGAAGATGAAGAGGAAGAAGAAGAAGCAGAAGATGAAGAAGAAGAAGAAGCAGAAGAAGAAGGAGAAGAATAAGAAGAAGAAGCAGAAGCAGAAGAAGAAACAGAAGAAGAAGAAGAAGAAGAAGAAGAAGAAGCAGAAGAAGAAGAAGAAGAAGAAGAAGCAGAAGAAGAAGAAGAAGAAGAAGAAGACGATGAAGAAGAAGAAGGAGTTATGGTCATGGAAAGGTCTGTTGGCTATAGTTGCTTCAACAGTTCTGACAATGAGGGACATCTACGGTGTCCTCCTCTTTCTTCTCTTCTCTCTCCTTTTCTTCCCCATTATCGCCTCAACGTCCACAAGCCATTACGCAATCCGCTTCTAGCGGACCTGTTCTGTGAACGTTTTTTTTTTCAAACTCATTTCAGCCTCTTCCCGTTATTCTTGTATCGTCCTCCAAGTCTATTCTTCGTAAATTCATGTACTCAGTTTTCTTTTCCCTTGGTGGTTCCACGACGAAGATTGCCTTGCAGCAACAGTCTCGGATAACGTGGCTTAAATCTCTGTTCCCAAGACGGTGACCACAACCAAGCTCTCTCCCATGGGGTTGTAGTCATGTCTCTTTCAGGGATCTCTCAGGGATCGCTCTCAATGATCTCTCTCGGGGATACATATCGGGGGTCTCTCTCAAGGATCTCTCTTAGGGATCCCTCTCAAGGATCTCTCTCAAGGATCTCTCAGGGATCTTTCGGGGATATTTCTCAAGGTTTTCTCTCTAGGATCTCTCTCAAGGATCTCTCTCAGGGATCTATATCTGGGATCTCTCTTAAGGATCTCTCTCAAATATATCTCTCGGGATCCCGCTAGGGAGTCTCTCTCATAGATCTATATTGGGGATCTCTCTCAGAAATCGAATTCAGGGATCTTTATCGGGGATCCCTCTCATGGATCTCTCTCATATATGTTTCTCTCTTGTATTCCTCTCATGAATCTCTCATGGATCTCTATCAGGGATCTCTCTGATGGATCTCTCTGAAGAATCTCTCTGGTGTCTCTCTCATCAGAGGTCTGTCTCAGGAGGCTTTATCATGGATGTCTGTGAGGGATCTCTCTCTGGGGTCTCTCTCAGGGAACTCTCTCAGGGGTCTCTCTCAAGGGTCTCACTCAGGGATCGCTCTTGATCTCTCTCACTGCCTCTCTCGTGATAGTTAACAGACTAACAATGGAATGGCTACCTACTAGCGTGGTGGTGATATGTTGCAGGTACGTTTGAGTCTTCAGCCCTTCTACGGTTCTGGAATTAAGTTCCCCCACTTTGACTTGTGTGGGACTTTTCGAACCCTTGGAACTTGCCTGCAAAGAGTTCATTAGTATTTATGTACCATAGGTTTCCTCAGCATATCAAATGTATGCAAGTTCTCAGGTTTGTCAAGAAAATAAATGTGGTTTTAGAAATATCTCTCTGACCAAGAAATAATGGTGTCTTTTTTAAAAACATATTTCTAGTAGAAAAATAAAAGTGGACTTTTCACCTTTTACTGCAAGAAAAATGCATGTTATTTTTACCGTTCACTGATAGAGGAATCATTTGTTTTTTTTGGTGGTTATCTTCCACTGATAGAAAAGTGCATGTTTTTTGTTACCTTTTACTGATAGAGAAATAAATGGGTTTTTTTTTGGTTACCTTTCACTGATAAAGAAATAATTGGTTTTTTGTTTCCTTTCACTGATAGAGAAATAAATGGGTTTTTGTTACCTTTCGCTGATAGAGAAATAAAGGTTTTTTTTGTTACCTTTCACTGATAGAGAAAAAAACAGTTTTTTGTTACTTTCCACTGAAAGAGAAATAACTGATTTTTTTTGCCTTTTACTGAAAGAGAAATAAATGTAATTTTTACTTTTCACTGATAGAGAAATAAATGTAATTTTTACTTTTCACTGAAAGAGAAACATGTTTTTTAAACATGTTATTTTTACTTTTTACAGAGAGAAAACAATATACTGATTGTATCAGTTGCTGATTTGTAATAGACCTCCGACCAGCTAATAGATTTCGTCCCGCGAATTAAGGGAACCTAAGTTTCAGAATCACTGTTTCATAAATATCTCTTGCAAAACCTCGTTTTGGAGTGACTAGTTCCAACAGCCGCTTTGATCAATTATAATGACATCACCAGAATCGATCATCCAATCAAATCTCTACTGCAAGCGATGGGAATACAGATGGACTATTGAGAATTAATATAAGACATAATAAAATCAATCACAGCAGACAGTACAGCTGAGGGGTATCTCCCAATTCTAGTGTACAATTTACTGTTTCTTTCATTTCTTTTTTTTCCCTGTTTCTTTTAAAATAAATCTGTTTCTTCTTCATCTTCTTATTCTTTTTCTTTCTCTTTTTCTTTTTCTTCGTCTTCTTCTTCTTCTTCTTCTTCTTCTTCTTCTTCTTCGTCTTCTTCTTCTTCTTCTTCTTGGTTTTGTTCTTCTTCTTGTTCTTGATGTTCTTGTTCCTCGTTGTTGTTGTTGTTGTTGTTGTTGTTCTTCTTCTTCTTCTTCTTCTTCTTCTTCTTCTTCTTCTTCTTCTTCTTCTTCTTCTTCTTCTTCTTCTTCTTGGTTTTGTTCTTCTTCTTGTTCTTGATGTTCTTGTTCCTCGTTGTTGTTGTTGTTCTTCTTCTTCATCTTGTTCTTGTTTTTCTTGTTCTTCTTGTTCTGTTCTACTTCTTCGTCTTCTTCTTCTTGTTCATCTTCTTCTTGTTCTTCTTGTTGTTGTTATTTTTCTTATTCTTCTAGTTCTGTCTGTTATTGTTCTTCTTCTTGTTCTTCTCCTTTTGTTCTTGTTCTTCTTCTTCTTGTTCTTCGTTTTCTTCCTGTTATTGTTTTTCTTATTGTTCCTCCTGTTCTTCTTGTAATTATTCTTCTCCATGTTCTTCTTATTCTTTGTCTTCTTGTTCTTCTTGTTATTGTTCTTTTTCTTTTTCTTTCTCTTCTTCTTCCTTTTTTTTTTCTTTTCCTTCTGCATATTTTTACCTTCTTCCTTTTTTTTTCTTTTTCTTCTGCATATTTTTATCTTCTTCCTTTCTTTTCTTTTTCTTCTTTCTTCTTGTGAGGTGGTTTCTGTATCAATTTATTTCTCATCACGAGGTTGCTAATTCCCATCCACGACCACATTTAATTGCGCCTTACGACATTGATGTGAGTGCAGTGGTCCTATTCTTTCTCCATAGTAACTACTCTAGATGTGGGCACGAGATATAACAGGAAGCAGTCAACCTATGATACCCTCCTCGAGTAAAGACCGGATAGCATCCAGCGACTCATAGTTGGCTGCCCGCATCAGGGTAAGGAAACAGAGCTGACCAAAATTCAATTCCACTTCCAAGCGGCGGCCCTGGAAACAGACTGCTCTAGTGTTGTCTGGCTAATAAAATTGTCATTGCAGTCGGAAAGCTAACCCGGTTTCCAAAAGAAACAAAAAAACAACAAACAAACAAAACAAGAAACATACAAAAAAAAACGCCTGTCGAAATAGTAAGTGAAGGGCCGAAAGACGCAGACATAAGAGATAAGGGATCTTAGAAACTCTCTAATCCTCTTAATGTAATGGACTTCATGCTCTCCTATTCTCCTCAAAAGAAGTCTCCAGATACTCTCCAATTCTCTTCTAAAAAGGGCATTAGATACTGTCCAATCCTCATCTACTACAAGACATCAGATTCTCTTCAATCCTTCTCTAATAAAGGGCATTAGATACTGTCCAATCCTCATCTACTACAAGACATCAGATTCTCTTCAATCCTTCTCTAATAAAGGGCATTAGATACTCGCCAATTCTCCTCAAATGTCCTCAAATACTATCCAATACTCCTGAAAAATTAGACCTCAGATACTCTCCAATCCTCCGCAAATAAAAGACCCGAGATACTCTCCAATCCTCAAATAAAGGGTATGAGATACTCTCTAATTCTCCACAAATGATTCTCAGATTCCGTCTAAGCCTACTCAAATAAAGGTCCTAAAAATGCTCTCTAATTCTCCTCAAATAATGGGTCAAAATCCTTCAAATTCTCCTCAAATAAAAGGCCTAAAATACTCTCTAATCCTCCTCAAATAATGGGCCTGATAATAATCTCTAATCCTCCTCAAATAATGGGCCTGATAATACTCTCTAATCTCCTCAAATAATGGGCCTAATAATACTCTCTAATCCTCCTCAAAAAATGGGCCTGATAATACTCTCTAATCTCCTCAAATAATGGGTCTCAGATACTATCCAGTCCTGATCAAATAAAAGAAATTAAATACTCTCCAATCCGCATCTATTAAAAGACGCCAGGTACTCTCCAATCCTAGAATGAATTTCACGGCTCCTCTGTATCTGAGTGCATGTCGTAAAAAACAACTAAAGAAAGTGTGCACGGGGTTGGCAACTACAGTTTGCAAAATAAATGATTAGCGAAAGGCGAAAGCACACAAATTGCTTTGGTGCCTGTTTGTTGTTTATAGACGTGACCCTGTGCTCCGACTGGAGTGATCAAAACGAAGGAGACGACCCCCCCCCCCCCCCCCCCCCAGCATCATTATAGAAAGCCAACTTGCTAGATTGTATATAATAACCAACATGTCCATAGCAGACATACAAGAACTCACATTGACTATTTCCGTCAGCAAACTGTGCATGAATGGATCTCCTTCTGCTAGACTGCCAGCAAAGAATATCTGTGATTTGGATCAGAAGGAAGTGTTTGTGCTGGTACAGAAATGGGAAAATGTTGTGTTGTTGAAGATTGTTTGTGCTGGTACAGAAATGGGAAAATGTTGTGTTGTGGAAGATTGTTTGTACTGGTACAGAAATCGGTAAATGTTGTGTTCTGGAAGATTGTTTGTACTGGTACAGAAATGGGTAAATGTTGTGTTCTCGCAGATTATTTGTACTGGTACAGAAATGGGTAAATGTTGTGTTCTCGCAGATTATTTGTACTGGTACAGAAATGGATAAATGTTGTGTTCTGGAAGATTGTTTGTACTGGTACAGAAATGGGTAAATGTGTTCTCGCAAATTATTTGTACTGGTACAGAAATGGGTAAATGTTGTGTTCTGGAAGATTGTTTGTACTGGTACAGAAATGGGTAAATGTTGTGTTCTCGCAGATTATTTGTACTGGTACAGAAATGGGTAAATGTTGTGTTCTGGAAGATTATTTGTACTGGTACAGAAATGGATAGCTGTTGTGTTCTGTCGAAAATGATGTCTAATGATTTCTTCGTTGCGCCATCGTGCCACCAATTCACCCATCCATACATCCATTAATCCATACGTCCATATATCCATAAATTCATATATCTATACATCCATGCGTGTGTCTCTCAGTCCATCCATCCATTTGTCCACCCATCCATTTATGGACCAATTGATCCATTTTTAACATTTTTTCATTCACTCATCCGAGGATTCATCCATCAATTCAAGCATCTAACTAGCCATCCATTCAGGCATCATCCAACAATCTAAATCTATTTATTCCACCATCCATCAATCCATCATTTATACATCAATTGATCCAACAGTTTCTCCAAACATCCGCCCATCTATCTATATATGATTATATCCAATAATTCATTTATAATATCAAACCATCCATCCAGCAAAACATCTATTCAACAATCTATCCAACAATCCATCCATACAACAATCCACCGTGGGTTCAACGAAGCATTCCCTCCATCCAATAATACATGCATCCAACAACCTATCCTTCCAATCAATAATCCATCATCCGTCCAACTTTCATCCACCGAACAATCCATTTTTCTACTCGCCTACACCAACGTATATTATTATAACACTTCACTGACGTATCATCCCATCTCAGACCCCTTACCAACAGCCACACTATACCACCTGCGTGCAGCATTTAGCAAATTCAAGTCACGGAGTAGATTCGTCGAGATAAAGCAAACGTCCCAGGTATACACGATGATAATAACTCTACACCCTGAGTGGAATCGCGTGCTCATTCATTGATTGTTATAAACGGTGCCCTTCAAGCAGTTGCATTTGTTGGAAAACCCTGAAAGGTGCGCATCATTTGTTCTTTCCCTATTATCTGTTTTCTCCACCTATTATCTGTTATCTCCACCTATTATCTGTTATCTCCACCTATTATCGGTTATCTCCACCTATTATCTGTTATCTCTACCTATTATCTGTTATCTCCACCTATTATCTGTTATCTCCACCTATTATCTGTTATCTCCACCTATTATCTGTTATCTCCACCTATTATCTGTTATCTCCACCTATTATCTGTTATCTCCACCTATTATCTGTTATCTCCGCCTATTATCTGTTATCTCCGCCTATTATCTGTTATCTCCACCTATTATCTGTTATCTCCACCTATTATCTGTTAACTCCACCTATTATCTGTTATCTCCACCTATTATCTGTTATCTCCACCTATTATATGTTATCTCCACCTATTATCTGTTATCTCCACATATTATCTGTTATCTCCACCTATTATCTGTTATCTCCACCTATTATATGTTATCTCCACCTATTATCTGTTCTCCACCTATTATCTGTTATCTCCACCTATTATCTGTTATCTCCACTTATTATCTGTTATCACCACCTATTATCTGTTATCTCCACCTATTATCTGTTATCTCCACCTATTATCTGTTATCTCCACAGTAAACATTGTCTGCAATGGACCGCAATCGGCATCATCTTCTCCTTCGTCGTTCGTTCTCAAACTGCCGCTACCAAGCCGGTCTTATTCTTGGCTTTCAGGATCTCTGCTCATGCTATATCTGTAGGCCAGTCGCCATGATGAGCCTGTAGTCTTCACCAGGTCAGAGCGGCTGCCCCACAGCTTCTGTCTCAACTCCGCACCCTCTGACCAGGCCTGGTATCTCATTTTCCAATAGAGTGGGCACTCCTGTTCTTTTACATTCCTTTATTTTTGAACAGTCGGACTACTCTGCCTCCCCTTGATCTTTAGATTAGCAGAGGGAGCGATTGCTTGGGTGGGTCCTCTCGAGACTGGAGGCCAGGCAACGGTCCTCCCCAGTTGTAACTTGCAGGATCGACACATTGACGATAGGGTAGGCTGTGTCACATGATCAAATCATGTTGATGCCTACAAAGCCATACAAAAAGAGCTTTGCAAGTAGCAGGATGTAGTCTGGAGAAGTGAATGCGTTGTGTTGAAGTTCACAGCTTGACTACGATATTTGCACCTTTCAGTCCGACACATCCAAGATCCCTGGCCCTATCGTTAGAAGTCATCTCTAGATTCCTGGCCCTGTCGCTAGAAGTCATCTCTAGATCCTTGGCCCTGAAGCTAGGTCAGCTCTAGATCCCTGCCCCTGTCGCTAGAAATCATCTCTAAATCCCTGGTCCTGACGCTAGGTCATCTCTAGATCCTTGGCCCTGACGCTAGGTCACCTCTAGATCTCTGGCCCTGGCGCTAGAAGTCAGCTCTAGATCCCTGGCCCTGACGCTAGAAGTCAGTGCTAGATCGCTGGCCCTGACGCTAGGTCACCTCTAGATCCCTGGCTCTGACGCTAGAAGTCAGCGCTAGATCCGTGGCCCTGACGCTAGGTCAGCTCTAGATCCCTGACCTTGACGATAGAAGTCAGCGCTAGATCCCTGACTCTGACGATAGAAGTCAGCGCTAGATCCGTGACCCTGACGCTAGGTCATCTTACGATCCCTGGCCCTGACGCTAGAAGTCAGCTCTAGATCATTTGCCTGACTCTAGAAGTCAGCTCTAGATCCCTGGCCCTGACGCTAGAAGTCAGCTCTAGATCATTTGCCTGACTCTAGAAGTCAGCTCTAGATCCCTGGCCCTGACACTAGATCCCTGAAATAAAATAAAACATAGTGCAACGCCCACCGGCTTGAGAAAAATAAAAAAGGCGAACGCAAACAAACAAAACAAAACCCAAAAAAATATTTACTATGTTTACTCTCTACGTTCGCTCCGGGAACAGTCAATTCGGTTATATGAGCCATTTTCACTCTACCATTTCTAAAGTACGCCACTGGATTAAAGTAAGAGCAACCGAAACCTGCCACCAAAGAAACGTTCAGAATTTAATTAATTCGGCATGAGCAGCTTCAACAGCAACAACAAAAAATACAGCAACAACAACAGTAACAACAACAACAGTAACAACAACAACAACAACAACAACAGCAACAACAACAACATCAGCAACAACAACAACAACAACAACTACAGCAACAACAACAACAACAACTACAGCAACAACAACAACAACAACAACAGCAACAACAACAACATCAGTAACAACAACAACAACAACAACAGCAACAACAACAACATCAGCAACAACAACATCAACAACAACTACAGCAACAACAACAACTACAGCAACAACAACAACAACAACAACTACAGCAACAACAACAACAACAGCAACAACATCAGCAACAACAACAACAACAACTACAGCAACAACAACAACTACAGCAACAACAACAACAGCAACAACAACAGCAACAACAACAACAACAGCAACAACAACAACAGCAACAACTACAGCAACAACAACAACTACAGCAACAACAACAACAGCAACAACAGCAGCAACAACAACTACAGCAACAACAACAGCAACAACAACAACAACAGCAACAACAACTACAGCAACAACAACAACTACAGCAACAACAACAGCAACAACAACAACAACTACAGCAACAACAACAACAGCAACAACAGCAACAACAACTACAGCAACAACAACAACAACAACTACAGCAACAACAACAGCAACAACAACAACCCCAACAACTACAACAACAACAACAAAAATAACTCCAACAACAACAACTACAGCAACAACAACAACAACAATGATGATGATATCAAGTCCAGATAACATCAAATATGGATGCTAAAACATCTTGTGGTTGTACAGATGATGATGATCCAGGGAGAGCAACATTTCATCTTTTTGTTAGAGGAGATAAACGTTAGAATGATGTTAGTAATGACACCAGCTCTTTCTTCCAAGAATCAATCTTTGTCCAAGCTGTTGAAACATTTCTATTTGAGAGAGATCATTTCTGAGAATTATTGCTTGGACAAGTATGCTGAGCCGTGTAGGCAAACATATTTCACGGAAATAATCGCCTAATCCCTTAACTTGGTTTCTTGAACTTTTCTCTTTGGTTGAATCTGAGCAAACATTGGACCGCTTGACGAATTAGTGAGCCAAAGAAAATGACAAGGTCAGGAATTGTGGCAACAGGGAATGGTAGAATATTAATGTTCCACTTCCGGTGAGCGACAACAAATGCCGTGTCAAGTTTAGTGCCGACCTTTAAAGCTAACAAAACCAGCTTCTGAGGCTGTTCTAGGCTAGATAGAAGTCAAAGTCGAAGAACGGAGCTCGTGAAACCATACATATCCATTCTGATGGCTAGAGCCGATTCGTAGCATTGAAACCTGGGTCTCTGGCTTTCATCGCGTCTAACAGAAGTCTTCGTGCTGTCCGGGCAGATGGTAGGAAAACAAGAAACGGTATTTGGAGTGCTTGCATTGTTGCCGTCTGCTTCCATTTCACAGCCGCCATTTTGAGGCGCACTCGAAATCTTTCCTCGGTATGAAATGGAATCTTTATGCAAATGAGATCACGAGTGGGTGGTGGAACTTAGACAATCGTTTGGTCCCTTCTCTCATCTCACAGCTCCGCTCCCCAGCAGTCGACCGCCTCTGGTGCAGGAACAAAGATAGTAAAGAAACCACACAGATTTCAATAAATACCAATTATTTCGAACTTAATGTCTAATTTATTTCACTTGGTATCGCAGTTCACAAATATGAAGTTATTGTTGAAAAATTTCTGTGCACTACAGCATTTTGTTATCAACGCTACAACGCCCACAGTACGCCTGCTTTTGTTGTTATGTTCGTTCTAGTGGGTTATTCGCCCCCCCCCCCCCCCCGGAGGTGGCCCCAGTCAGAGTAAGTACTGCGTACATATTCATCTTTTGTACATAGAATAGCGACTTGTCGGAACGGAATAGTATTATAACACTCGGTACAGGAAGAGTGCGACAAGAGATTGTGACTTGGTTTAGAAACGCAACATACCAGATTCTATTCCTGTCACGCTGCTGGATAGAACGGGCATTTAGTCAACGTTTTCATGGTATGATCGTTTCTGTCCGTCGACCCAGTTGTAAATGAGCTCCTGGCTAAGTCAGGGAAATATTTCAGAGCCGCATCGGGAGCAACAAAGTTGGTGCTCTGCCGTGGGTACGTTCAGCCATGGAAGGGAATGAGCGCGCGAGGTGGCCTCCAATTGCGAAGTCGATTCTTTGAGCCATTTTCAATTTCCAAGCGCTCAGAAGACGTCAAGATGGATACCAAAGAAAATCAAATAATTGTTTGTAATTGTTTGTTTCGGGAACGTAATATGTGTTGTCGCGGTATTTACATTGTGAGTTTGCGATCCACCAGGAACATTAGCTTTCTGCACGTCTTTTTGATTAAATACACGTTATCTAGCCTTTGGCTGTCCCCAGACTGCCTGTAAGGCAGAACTTGTCATTGAACTTCAGAGAACACTGTTACATATGGACCTCTAAAGGTGAGTCTATAGCAGCAATTGCCGTCGGGGATGACAATCTCTTCATGGACTAAACCTCAGCTTATGTGAGGGGGAGTGGTGTGTTTTCTTCCTTGCTGTTTTTACATCCCCATCTCATACGTCAGGTACCAATTTGCAGTTGGGTCGTACATGTTAGTCAGGGTCAAGCACAACATTCTGGCCAAGACCCTCACCCTGGCTTCATCGTAGCCCTCCCTGGAAACGGACTGTTTTCAAGGCAGCCTGGCAAACGAGGTGAAGGATCGACGTGATCCCCGTAGTAGTGAGGGATACGCAGATTAAGCCAAGCTTAGCACAACCGCCTGGGGGACTCCGGTCCACCTTCATTAGCACGCTCGGGATGTGAGGAAAGCTACTCCAACCCGCATCTTAACTTCCCTCCCAGGAGGCACACACGAGTAAACCTACTCATTGTGGGCATTCGCAAACAACAAACAACAAACAACAAACAACAAACAACAACAATATTTATCTTACAGCTTCACGTGCAAAAAAACAAACAAAGCAACCATCAACAGAACGCTCCATTCTAACCCTTTACTCTTTTTCTGTAACCTTTTAGCCTGACATACTACATCTCATGGCATGCACCTGTGGTGGATAACAACAGAATAATTAATGCAGAGGAAAAGAGGGCTTGAATGAAACTTTATACCCTTGATAGCATTCATCTCCAAGACCCTGTTTCCATGCATGCCGTAAACGGTAATTAAACAGGGTTGTGGATGGGACTAGTAACCTTCTCGTGTAAAATAAAGTGATATAAAAACTGCTACTGCAAAAACATTCTAAGTTCTTTGCACAGGCTTCCTAAAGGAAGTTAACTGTAATGGTGGTCTTATACTCGGCTGGAAGGGGACATGGACACGAAGAAGATTGTTAATCATCGCTTAGGAGGTGAGAGGTCATGTCCCGTGTAATGTTTCATCGCTTGGGAGATAAGAGGTCATGTCCCATTTAATGTTTCATCCATTGGGAGATCAGAGGTCATGTCCCATTTAATGTTTCATCCATTGGGAGATCAGAGGTCATGTCCCATTTAATGTTTCATCCATTGGGAGATCAGAGGTCATGTCCCATTTAATGTTTCATCCATTGGGAGATCAGAGGTCATGTCCCATTTAATGTTTCATCCATTGGGAGATCAGAGGTCATGTCCCATTTAATGTTTCATCCATTGGGAGATCAGAGGTCATGTCCCATTTAATGTTTCATCCATTAGGAGATCAGAGGTCATGTCCCATTTAATGTTTCATCCATTGGGAGATCAGAGGTCATGTCCCATTTAATGTTTCATCCATTAGGAGATCAGAGGTCATGTCCCATTTAATGTTTCATCCATTGGGAGATAAGAGGTCATGCCTCATGTAATGTTTCATCACTTGGGAGATCAGAGGTCATGTCCCGTGCAATGTCCCATCTCTTGTGAGATCAGAGGTCATGTCCCGTGCAATGTCCCATCCCTTGGGTGATCAGACTACAGTATGGGGTCGTACCCCGCGTAAATGTTATACATGTCTGACTCCAGTAAATATATTCAGATCCGCGCCGACACTGCCCCCAACATTGGAGACAACCAGATTTGTTTGTGTCCATTCAGATCCGCGCCGACACTGCCCCCAACATTGGAGACCACCAGATTTGTTTGTGTCCATTCAGATCCGCGCCGACACTGCCCCCAACATTGGAGACCACCAGATTTGTTTGTGTCCATTCAGATCCGCGCCGACACTGCCCCCAACATTGGAGACCACCATATTTGTTTGTGTCCATTCAGACCCGCGCTGACACTGCCCCCAACATTGGAGACCACCAGATTTGTTTGTGTCCATTCAGACCCGCGCCGACACTGCCCCCAACATTGGAGACCACCAGATTTGTTTGTGTCCATTCAGACCCGCGCCGACACTGCCCCCAACATTGGAGACCACCAGATTTGTTTGTGTCCATTCAGACCCGCGCCGACACTGCCTCCAACATTGGAGACCATGTCCCTTCTGCACGCTTGCTGCTCGTGAGCTCATGGCCTTGGTGTGTCACGTGTTCGTGAGTGAGGCTTCAACGAGTTAACGCTTGTTAACCCTTGTTAATCCTTTATCATTTGTTTGTAACGTATCCTCCATTAATGTCGGCCGTCTCCAGCCGATTTAAAGTCTGTTTGGGACTAACTAACCTGATCAGTATATTTTGCCTGACCCTGACTAACTAACCTGATCAGTATATTTTGCCTGACCCTGACTAACTAACCTGATCAGTATATTTTGCCTGACCCTGACTAACTAACCTGATCAGTATTTTTTGCCTGACCCTGACTAACTAACCTGATCAGTATTTTTTGCCTGACCCTGACTAACTAACATGATCAGTATATTTTGCCTTACCCTGACTAACTAACCTGATCAGTATATTTTGCCTGACCCTGACTAACTAACCTGATCAGTATTTTTTGCCTGACCCTGACTAACTAACATGATCAGTATATTTTGCCTTACCCTGACTAACTAACATGATCAGTATATTTTGCCTTACCCTGACTAACTAACATGATCAGTATATCTTTCCTGACCCTGACTAACTAACCTGATCAGTATATTTTTTCCTGACCAGACGTTTGTTCCCCCTTCCCTGGTGTCCAGGTTGTGTCTCATCCTGTTGTGGCTAGTTTGATGACGTAGCAGGAAAACCTCGTCTGTTCTGGACTGTTGGTTGCACCCGTCCCCTGCGTAATGTTTAGGCTGTTCTTCCTCCTACTTTAATTTCCTCTTTTATGATGACTTTTTTCTTCTTAGTAGCTGATCAAGTATTCTTCCTGTATTAGTTTGCTCCCTCTCTGGCTAGACTGTCACCCTCCTAGTTGCCCATGACACTACAGCGTGATGGCCCTCTCTGAATTGGACTGACAACAATAATATAAAAAGAAAAATTGTGGAAGGAACCGATCGTCAGCGCCTCGAGCCTTAACACATGATGATGATTCTGAAGTAAAAGTATCGGTAGTCCTTAGCAGACACCGCTGTCAGGGATGAAGTGTTGGAGTCCTCGTTGTACCAGACTAAAGCTAGTTTATGAGGTAAGGTGGCCAGTTCCGGAGTGGTACTTAACAAAACAAGCGACTGCGATTATCATCCCCGAGGTCTGGTGCTAGCCACGAAAGAGGCGCCATATCTTAGTTCACGGGGGAGATAACAAGCAGACGAGCTTATTTGATCACTCACGCGAGCTCGATTGATCCGTGTGACGGGTCGAGGAGCGCACTGCAGCGATAACGGAGCCAGTGACTTTTGGACGTTATCGCTGACCCAGTTCTTCTTAACAAGGGCTTGCAACTAACAAAAGTCAAGGACACAAATATAATGTGTTTTAGGGCAACTAAAACAGGTCAAGGACACTGCTAGAATGTGTTTTAGAGCAACTAACAAAGGTCAAGGACACAGCTAGATTGCGATTTATGGTAACTAAAATAGGTCAAGGACACAGCTAGAATGTGTTTTGGGGCAACTGACAAAGGTCGAGGACACACCTAGAATGTGTTTTAGGGCAACTAACCCTGCCGAAGACGGATGTGTCGGACTGAAAGGTGGAAATATCGCAGACAAACTGTAAACTAGCGATACAACGCATTCCGTGTTCCAGACAACATCCTGCTATTTGCAAAGCCCTGTTCAGGGCTTGGTAGCGGGATATTGAGAACGTTCAGGGCTTGGTAGCGGGAGATTGAGAGCGGACGTAGAAGAAGAAAAAGAAGGGCAACTAAAACAGGTCAAGGACAAACCTAGAGTGAGTTTTAGGGCAACTATCACAGGTCAAGGACACAACTAGAGGGAGTTTTAGGGCAACTATCACAGGTCAAGGACATAACTAGAATGAGTTTAGGGCAACTATCACAGGTCAAGGACACAAGTAGAATGAGTTTTGGTGCAACTATCACAGGTCAAGGACACAAGTAGAATGAGTTTTGGTGCAATTATCACAGGTCAAGGACACAAGTAGAATGCGTTTTGGGGCAACTATCACAGGTCAAGGACACACCTAGACTGAGTTATAGGGCAACTATCACAGGTCAAGGACACATCTAGAATAGGTTTTAGAGTTTCAAATAACGTTCTATTCTAATTTGTTGAGAGGAAGGGTGAGGCACGGGCCCTCTAGCTCTGCTAAACAACTGTCAGAGCTATAACAGCTACCGACAAATGGTTGTGCTAGAGTTGATATCATAACACTGGGGCATACCAGGCCATCGAGCGGGTGATCTTGTCTTCATGAGAATCGGGCGAATAGAATAAGAAGAAGATGGAGAAGAAGAAGAAGAAGAAAAAAGTGGAAGACCACTAATAAGGAAAAAAGGACAAGAAGAAAAAGAAGAAGCAGAATAAAAGAAAGAGAAGAACAATAATAAGATGAAGAAGAAAAGGAAGAAGAAGAAGGAGAAGAACAAGAAGAAAAAGAACAAGGCAAAGAGGAAGAACAGGTGAAGAAGAAGAAAAATAAGAATAATAATAAGAAAAATAAGAAGAAGAAGAAGCAGAAGAAGAAGAAAAAGAAGGCACAGAAGAAGAATAAGACGAAGAGGGAGTAGAAAAAGAAGAAGAAAAAAGAAGAAGAGGAACAAGAAGAAGAAGAAGTAGAAGAAGACGATAAACAAGAAGATGAACAACAACAAGAAGAAGAAGACAAAGAAGACGAAGATGAAGAATAAGAATAAGAAGAAGAAAAAGAAGAAGAAGATGAAGAAGAAGATGAAGAAGTAGAAGAAGAAAAAGATGAAGAATAAGAATAAGAAGAAGAAAAAGAAGAAGAAGATGAAGAAGAAGATGAAGAAGAAGAAGAAGAAGATGAAGAAGAAGGAGAAGAAAAAGAAGAAACAGATGAAGAAGAAGAAGAAGAAGAAGAAGAAGAAAAAGAAGAAACAGAAGAAGAAGAAGAAGAAGAAGAAGAAGATGAAGAAGATGAAGAAAAAGAAGAAACAGATGAAGAAGAAGAAGAAGAAGAAGAAGAAGAAGAAGAAGGAGAAGAAAAAGAAGAAGAAGAAGAAGAAGAAGAAGAAGAAGAAGAAGAAGAGAAGAAGAAGAAGGAGAAGAAAAAGAAGAAGAAGAAGAAGAAGAAGAAGAAGAAGGAGAAGAAAAAGAAGAAGAAGAAGAAGAAGAAGAAAAAGATGAAGAATAAGAATAAGAAGAAGAAAAAGAAGAAGAAGATGAAGAAGAAGATGAAGAAGTAGAAGAAGAAAAAGATGAAGAGGAAGAAGAAGAAGATGAAGAAGAAGAAGATGAAGAAGAAGGAGAAGAAAAAGAAGAAACAGATGAAGAAGAAGAAGAAGAAGAAGAAGAAGAAGAAAAAGAAGAAACAGAAGAAGAAGAAGAAGAAGAAGAAGAAGAAGAAGAAGAAGAAGAAGAAGAAGAAGATGAAGAAGATGAAGAAAAAGAAGAAACAGATGAAGAAGAAGAAGAAGAAGAAGAAGAAGAAGAAGAAGAAAAAGAAGAAACAGAAGAAGAAGAAGAAGAAGAAGAAGAAGAAGAAGAAGAAGAAGGAGAAGAAAAAGAAGAAGAAGAAGAAGAAGAAGAAGAAGAAGAAGAAGAAGAAGAAGAAGAAGAAGAAGAAGAAGAAGAAGGAGAAGAAAAAGAAGAAGAAGAAGAAGAAGAAGAAGAAGAAGAAGAAGAAGAAGAAGAAGAAGAAGAAGAAGGAGAAGAAAAAGAAGAAGAAGAAGAAGAAGAAGAAGAAGAAGAAGAAGAAGAAGAAGAGGTAGCAAGTGAATTAACAGAAGGTTAGATGATAAACTGTAGCCAGAACTCTACCTGTTCACGATCGTTTCGTGCGATCGATCGATCAGCCGCGCCGATCGCCGCTCCCAGTGTTTGCGGTGAGCGATTGAGTTCCCTGCAGGTCAAGGCCGGCTTGGGCAACGTTTCCTTTGTTGTTTGATCACGTGTCGGTACTTAGCATTACTGACGGCGGCCGATAAGAGCGGACGGGAAGGTCAACATCAGGACGGCTCGGGGTAGAAGTATAACAGTAGCAACAATAGTAAACAAGTAGTTTAGAGTAGGTCCATGGTCTCGATACACTACAGTTCACTTAGATTGAAATGGGTACCTTGGATACTGTTAGGGAAGGTGTGAAATGGAATTGGAGGAGAATGAGAAGGAATAGGAGGAGGGGGGGGGCAGAAGAAAGAGGAGGGGGGGGATGAATGAAAGAAGAAGAACGGTACTGAGGGGAATAGGAGGGGGAGCAGGAGAAATAGACATAGGAGAAGATGGAGAAATGGAATAGAAGAAGGTGTAGGAGGAATAGAAGAAGGTGTAGGAGGAATAGAAGAAGGTGTAGGAGGAATAGAAGAAGGTGTAGGAGGAATAGAAGAAGGTGTAGGAGGAATAGAAGAAGGTGTAGGAGGAATAGAAGAAGGTGTAGGAGGAATAGAAGAAGGTGTAGGAGGAATAGAAGAAGGTGTAGGAGGAATAGAAGAAGGTGTAGGAGGAATAGAAGAAGGTGTAGGAGGAATAGAAGAAGGTGTAGGAGGAATAGAAGAAGGTGTAGGAGGAATAGAAGAAGGTGTAGGAGGAATAGAAGAAGGTGTAGGAGGAATAGAAGAAGAAGGAGGATGTGAGGAATATGAGGAGGAGAAACTAGAAGGAGAAGAGGAATAGGCGAAGGAGGAGGAGAAACTAGAAGGAGAAGAGGAATAGGCGAAGGAGGAGGAGAAACTAGAAGGAGAAGAGGAATAGGCGAAGGAGGAGGAGAAACGCAAGAAGAAGGATAAAAAAAAGAAAAGGTGGAAAAGAAATACAATAAGGAGGAGAACTAGATAAATAGGAGTTAGATAAAGACAAGTAACATGAATAATATGAGAAGAATGATTAGAATCCTAGAAGAAGGAAAAGGAGAAGAAGGAGAAGAAGGAAAACGGAGGAGAAGAAGGAGAAAGAGAAGACGGAGAAGAAGGAGAAGGAACAGGAGAAGAAGAAGAAACAGAAAAAGAGAAGAAGAAGAAGGAAGAGGAGAAGAAGAAAGAAAAGAGAAGAAGAAGAAGGAGAAGCAAACGAAGGAGATGAAGATGGAGACATGGTAAGAAAAGATTGTGTCCACAAAAGAAAGGGAAAAACAGGTGAAATAGAAGAAAGTAAACAATCTGCGGAGGAGGCATTATAGATTAGGTAGAAACGGGTAAGACAAGAAGGAAGAGATAAACGATAATAAGAGAAGGGCATTGAGGAAGACGTAGAGGATAAATAAGTGAATAAATAAAAGAATAAGAAATAAGAAGAATTAGAAGAAAAAGAGCCAACTTGAAACTCTACGCTTCGTTAGCGAGGCGTCAAGGTGATCGCATCGAGTCAATACAAGCGAGTCCACTCAGAAACGCGAAAACCGTACTTCCTGGAGCTCTTCAGCATCAGAAAACAATTTCCCACTTGACAGCGGAACTTCCGTTATTTTGCTGAGGTTTCTGGCCATGGCCATGTTTTATCAATAGAGATCTGTTGCCTATGTTGGAAGCACCAGCCGCAAAGAATGGTTGATACATAAAGCTTCTTTGCCAGAATAGGCTTAGTCACTTTTGGGCACACATTGAGTACAGTTGCTAACTCAACAGAGTGAAGCTACAATGGGTCGATGCGCACTCAAAGATAAGGGGAAATGAGAAGGCAGATTGACTAGCCAAGCAGAAACTGAAACAGAGCAGCAGGGAGAAAGGAAAAGCAAGGATAAAAAAACAGATTGACAGACACAGGGCTCAGAAACGCCAAGATTCTGATACGTCAACTCTGTATCAAGATTAGGTCAAGGTACTCTTCATATTCTTCTTCGATTACCGGACGCTGTGCGTCTAGTCCGGTGAGGTTCACGGTCAACTGATGCTATGCTTCTAGTCTGGTGAGGTTCACGGTCAACTGATGCTGTGCTTCTAGTCCGGTGAGGTTCACGGTCAACTGATGCTGTGCTTCTAGTCCGGTGAGGTTCACGGTCAACTGATGCTGTGCTTCTAGTCCGGTGAGGTTCACGGTCAACTGATGCTGTGCTTCTAGTCCGGTGAGGTTCACGGTCAACTGATACTATGCTTCTAGTCTGGTGAGGTTCACGGTCAACTGATGCTATGCGTCTAGTCTGGTGAGGTTCACGGTCAACTGATACTATGCTTCTAGTCTGGTGAGGTTCACGGTCAACTGATGCTGTGCTTCTAGTCTGGTGAGGTTCACGGTCAACTGATACTATGCTTCTAGTCTGGTGAGGTTCATGGTCAACTGATACCATGCTTCTAGTCTGGTGAGGTTCACTGTCAACTGATACTATGCTTCTAGTCTGGTGAGGTTCACGGTCAACTGATGCTGTGCTTCTAGTCCGGCGAGGTTCACAGTCAACTGATGCTGTGCTTCTAGTCTGGTGAGGTTCACGGTCAACTGATACTATGCTTCTAGTCCGGTGAGGTTCACGGTAAACTGATGCTGTGCTTCTAGTCCGGTGAGGTTCACGGTCAAGTGATGCCGTGCAACTAGTCTGGTGAGGTTCACGATCAACTGATACTGTGCTTCTAGTCCGGTGAGGTTCACGGTCAACTGATGCTGTGCTTCTAGTCTGGTGAGGTTCACGGTCAACTGATGCTGTGCTTCTAGTCTGGTGAGGTTCACGGTCAACTGATGCTGTGCTTCTAGTCCGGTGAGGTTCACGGTCAACTGATACTGTGCTTCTAGTCGGGTGAGGTTCACGGTCAACTGATGCTGTGCTTCTAGTCGGGTGAGGTTCACGGTCAACTGATGCTGTGCTTCTAGTCTGGTGAGGTTCACGATCAACTGATGCTATACTTCTAGTCTGGTGAGGTTCACGGTCAACTGATGCTGTGCTTCTAGTCCGGTGAGGTTCACGGTCAACTGATACTATGCTTCTAGTCTGGTGAGGTTCACGGTCAACTGATGCTATGCTTCTAGTCTGGTGAGGTTCACGGTCAACTGATACTATGCTTCTAGTCCGGCGAGGTTCACAGTCAACTGATGCTGTGCTTCTAGTCCGGTGAGGTTCACGGTCAACTGATACTATGCTTCTAGTCCGGTGAGGTTCACGGTCAACTCATGCTGTGCTTCTAGTCCGGTGAGGTTCACGGTCAACTGATGCTGTGCTTCTAGTCTGGTGAGGTTCACGATCAACTGATGCTGTGCTTCTAGTCTGGTGAGGTTCACGGTCAACTGATGCTGTGCTTCTAGTCCGGTGAGGTTCACTGTCAACTGATGCTGTGCTTCTAGTCCGGTGAGGTTCACGGTCAACTGATGCTGTGCTTCTAGTCCGGTGAGGTTCACGGTCAACTGATGCTGTGCTTCTAGTCGGGTGAGGTTCACGGTCAATTGATGCTGTGCTTCTAGTCTGGTGAGGTTCACGATCAACTGATGCTATGCTTCTAGTCTGGTGAGGTTCACAATCAACTGATGCTGTGCTTCTTGTCCGGTGAGGTTCACGGTCAACTGATACTATGCTTCTAGTCTGGTGAGGTTCACGGTCAACTGATACTATGCTTCTAGTCTGGTGAGGTTCACGATCTACTGATTCTATGCTTCTAGTCTGGTGAGGTTCACGGTCAACTGATTCTATGCTTCTATTCTGGTGAGGTTTACAAAGAAGACTGTGAGTTTCAGGCCATCGCAAGTGCCCCATAACTTGTCTTGTCAAGCATGGTCGCAACCCCGGGCCAGACTGCCTCTCTTTGGTCTGTATAGGTAGGGCAGTCCTGTAGAATATGATCTGGTGTTTGCTTGGGTGCTCCACACTCGCACGTGGCAGTGTCTCTGAGACCTCTGTGGAGGTTGATCTTTAGTCTGCTATGTCCCCTTCTGAGTCTGAAGATCGTTGTCTGCCCATCTGTGTCAAATTTGTCTATGCTGTCATTTTCTGGCTTGTATTCTCTATGCTGGTCTCTCCATTCTGTCCTCATGGATCGTTTGATGAGTGTCTTTGCTTCTTTTTAGCTCTGTGGATGGCGAGTCTCCGTGCGGCCATTTCCGGCTTTTACGAGCTCACTTGCCTCCTTGTTTCCAGTCATCCGCCAGTGGGTCGGAATCAACTGTATGATTTGATCTGGCTTTTTTTAGACAACAATCTGAGATTGTATTTTATTTCGTGCGAGAGTCTATCGTGTTTGGGACTTGAGAGGGCTTGGAATACGCTCCTGGCGTCTGTTAGAAATGCAATGAACAATGTTCAGAATGCGAACTCAAGAAACCGAGTGTTTAGCACAACATAAACATGGACATCTATAGACATGTACTTTGTACTAGGAAGAGACAAACATTAGAACATGGACATCTATAAATATGTACTTTGTACTAGGAAGAGACAAACATTAGAACATGGACATCTATAAATATGTACTTTGTACTAGGAAGAGACAAACATTAGAACATGGACATCTATAAACATGTACTCTGTGCTGGGAACAGACAAACAGAAGAATATGTTCTCCAAAATTATCGAACCTTTGGAAGGAGCATAGTGGCAGCATGACTCAGAAACTGACATCGCGGATAAAGTGTAGGGTGACAAGGAAGACCTGGTTCAATTCGCAAAGTTTAAGAGCGAGATGAATGTTGTTCTTAGTTCTTAGTTGACTTGTACTTCTACAGGGACGGCTGCCCTTTTGCAGGTCCCCGCACTGGTATGATCTGGATGCAGTCGGGAGAAGGATTTCCTGATTAGTTGACTAGGCTTGAGCAGCTTATTACTTCGCTCCCTTTGGAAAAGTGCCGCTGAGGGTGGGTAACCGATGTGGAAGTCCATTATAGTAGCCTCAACCACTAGACGGAGAATGGCTAGGGCTAGTGGTTAAGGGACGGCTTTATATTCATAATTTATATCTGAAATAAAATAATTACATTTATCTCGTAGCATAGATGGCGCCTAACAGGCTGCGTGTCAACTTTAGTCTAGTGTTTGTTTTTTGTTTGTTTTTTTTGATTTTTTTTTTGCGTTCGCCTTATTTCTCAATTGTCTAAGGCGATGTGAGTTGCATTATCTTTTTATTTTGCGCCTGTCGACCCAGTGCATCGGACTTCGACACGCATTTTGTGTAAGAGTCTGCTTCCACCTGTATTTCTTGTTCTCTGGTTTTGCTTCCTCGGGGCAACGGTGGGTCATGTGATTGGGGAGTGAACCCAGCACCTTCTAGTTGTGAGCACTCCCCCACTTGCACATGGACACAACATATCCCGCATTATAGACGTGCCGACCTAGGAGTAAAATATGATTTGACAAATGATGATTTCAATGAAATATTTTCTTCAGCGTCTTTCTCTGCTTTAGAACTGAAAAAGACATTAATGGCGTTGTGTCGCAGTTTACAGCGAGGCTGCGATATTTGCACCCTTCGGACAGACGTCGAAGATAATGAAGAAGTACACTTCTGTATCCGAATTCTGAGACGAAGAGACCAGAGTTTGATCATCAAGCTGAGAACAGGCCATACCCCTTTCAACAAACATCTGAATAGATTTGACCCACTACGTTAACCGAACTGCAGATTCTGCCACGACCACGAGGAGTCATTCGAGCACCTCCTGACTTTGTGACCAAGGCTGGCTGATCTGCGGATCCTGCTGCTACCACCACACCCCACCATACTCAACACTCTACACCTCATTTCAACAATTGAAGAGGACGTGTGCTTTTGTCCGGGAGGCATTAGGCTGCCAAGAGCTGCTAGCTCACAGCTAAAGCGATTATATCATCATCATCACCATCATCATCATCACCATCATCATCATCATCACCATCATCATCATCATCATCACCACCATCATCATCATCATCATCGTCATCATCACCATCATCACCACCATCATCATCATCATCATCACCACCATCATCATCATCATCATCGTCATCATCACCATCATCACCACCATCATCATCATCATCATCACCACCATCATCATCATCATCATCACCACCACCATCACCACCATCATCATCACCACCATCGTCATCACCACCATCATCATCACCATCATCACCACCACCATCACCACCATCATCATCACCATCATCATCATCATCATCACCATCATCACCACCATCATCATCATCATCATCACCACCATCATCATCACCATCATCACCACCACCATCACCCCCATCATCATCACCACCATCATCATCACCATCATCATCACCATCATCACCACCATCACCATCATCACCACCACCATCATCCTCATTATCATATCTGTGTTGTCTCCTGTCATTTTGATAGTCTGTTGTCATTTCTATTGTTTTTTTTTGTTACCGACGAATCCCTTTTGGTAGTAACGTATGTTTGGTTGATGTAATTGTGCCCAGGCTAATACTGACACATACTTGTTTATATTAGTATCCACATTTGATATTCAGTTCCGCTACAACTCCAGCGTTTATCACACGAACTGATAACACCCAATAATTGGCCAATATTTTCATTAGTTTAGCCCGGACGATAGCGACAGGCGCGTTAATTCCGGTGATAACTTCGGGCTGGGTAAACGGGCAAGTACCTTATGCCTTTGTTACCTGATAACACAAACACATCATCCAAGCCTTCACCGGAAGTGTATATCAGTTTTTGGGGTTTGTGTCAGTCTTTGTTCAAAGCTGTGTTGAATGATTGTTTGTGTTGCATATGATTGTCTTGAGTTGAATGATTGTTTGTGATGTATGATTGTTTGTGATGAATTATTGTTTTGTGTTGAATGATTGTTTGTGATGTATGATTGTTTTGTGTTGAATGATTGTTTGTGATGTATGATTGTTTTGTGTTGAATGATTGTTTGTGATGTATGCTTGTTTGTGTTGCATGTGATTGTTTTGAGTTGCATGATTGCTTGTGTTGTATGATTGTTTGTATTGCATGATTATTTCTGGTATATGATTGTTTTGTGTTGCATGATTATTTCTGGTATATGATTGTTTTGTGTTGCATGGTTATTTCAGGTATATGATTGTTTTGTGTTGCATGATTATTTCTGGTATATGATTGTTTTGTGTTGCATGATTATTTCTGGTATATGATTGTTTTGTGTTGCATGATTATTTCTGGTATATGATTGTTTTGTGTTGCTTGATTATTTCTGGTATATGATTGTTTTGTGTTGCATGATTATTTCTGGTATATGATTGTTTTGTGTTGCATGATTATTTCTGGTAAATGATTGTTTTGTGTCGTATGATTCTATTCAGTGTGTGACTGTTTTTGTGTTGTATGATTGTTTCTGGTATATGATTGTTTTGTGTTGTATGATTGTATGTAGTGTTTATGATTGTTTTGTGATGTATGATTGTTTGTGTGTTTATGATTGTTTTGTGATGTATGATTGTTTTGTGATGTATGTTTGTTTTGTGGTGTGATTGTTTTGTGATGTATGATTATTTTGTGGTGTATGATTATTTTGTTGTTGTATGATTGTTTTGTGGTGTATGATTGTTTTGTGGTGTATGATTGTTTTGTGGTGTATGATTGTTTTATGCTGTGTGATTGTTTGTGTTGTATAATTATTTGTGTTGTATGATTGTTAGTGTTTTATTATTGTTTTGTGATGTATGATTGTCTTGTGGTGTGTGATTGTTTTGCGTTGTATGATTGTTTGTGTTTTATTATTGTTTTGTGATGTATGATTGTTTTGTGATGTATGATTGTTTTGTGATGTATGAATGTTTTGTAATGTATGATTGTTTTGTGATGTATGATTATTTTGTGATTTATGATTGTTTGTGATCTTTGATAAGCACTGACAGACAGATTGGAATGGTATTCTATATGAAACCAATATCTGACGCCTACTGACATGTACCAGACTTTGTGACCTTGGTGGTAGTTGTAAATGGAGACTTCTATCCCTTCTTTTTCTTCTTCGTCTTCTTCTTCATCTTCTTTTTGTTCTCATCTTCTTCTTCTTGGTCTTCTTCTTCTTCTTCTTCTTCTTCTTCTTCTTCTTCTTCTTCTTCTTCTTCTTCTTCGTCATCTTCTTCTTCTTCTTGTTCTTCTTCTTCTTCTTCGTCTTCTGCTTCGTCTTCTTCTTGTTCTTCTTCTTTTTCTACTTCTTCTTCTTCTTCTTCTTCTTATTCTTCTTCTTCTTCTTCTTCTTCTTCTTCTTCTTCTTCTTCTTCTCCTTCTTCCCCATCTTCTTCTTCTTTTTCTTCTTCTTCTTCTTCTTTTTCCCCGTCTTCTTCTTCATCTTTCTTGCCTTCTCCTCCTCCTCTTTCTCCGTCCGTCCAGTAAAGGATGTTGTGACATTGTACTATAGTTGTCAGCTTGGCTAATGCGCCTTTTGTTTCCGGTTTCTGTTTGTTTATTTTGGAACCGGATTTGCATTCCCACTGCAATCCCCATTCTCTTACCCAGACTGCACTAGTGACGTCTGTTTCCATGGCCACCACTTAGAGGCGGAATAGTGTCCTAGTCAGCTATTGGTCACTGACCCCGATGCAAGCTGCCATCTTTGAGACGTCTGCTGTTGTCAGCTCATCCATCTACCCATCTTTGTCTCCAGATAGAAGAAACGCATGCAGGATCTTATAGATACAATGGAATAAAGTAAGAAACCAGGTACCAATAGAAACCACAACAAATAAGGTCACACAGGTTAGGACAAACTTTAATTTGAAGAACATTTAAAAAATAATCGGAAACCTCACGCTGAGATGATGGACAATCTTTGAGGTCCAAACACGAGAAAGTATTCTGAAGCTCTCTCTCTCTCTCTCGTCTCTCTCTTTCTCTCTCTTTCTCATACACCCATACATTATATACACATGCGCACATACTTGTACACATACTCAAATGCATGTACGGACAGATGTACACACGTACACACCATATAATGTTGCTGCCCGTGCTGACCCCGTGCTGGATCAAGTCGCTTTTATCCGGGCGTGATACATTTGTTGAGTATGTGTGAGCTGGGTAAAGGATGGAGGAGCCATGGCGGAAATTGTGAGAGAAAATACAAAACTGGTACTGAAAATATCATCTAAATACAAGGGGCTTGTCATAAATGTTTACCCTGACCTTGAAGGAGTAGGAGGAGAAAGTGGAAATTCGGCACAGTGCATATTTCTTCTCTATGTAGCCACAATTCAATTTATACATTTCTGCCTTCACTGCGTGACTTTGAAAAAAACTTTCAGAATAAAGTAACCTATTTTTCGAACTAAACCAGTTATAGCAAGCCAGTATAACATCTTCGTCACTGTCAAAATGATTTACTTTCAGCTGTTTTTTTAAGTTTTGGGAAAAGAAAAAAGTCTGATGGAACTAAATCCGGAGAATGTGGTGGGTGTGGAAGAATTTCAATATTCAAATCATTGGCTGTTTGCAGCATAAGCCTTGCTTTATGGGAGGGTGGGTTGTCTTGAAGCAATGGCAGAATTTGAGCGCGCGCTATCCTTCGTTTTCTAATCATAGTCTTTCTTAGTTTAGTAAGGAGATCTGCAAAATATTGCCCATTAACCGTAATGCCATGAGGCAGGTAATCTTTCAATATGACACCCTTGACGTCCCAAAAACATGCTAGACATTTTGGATTCTGGGTCTTAATAGTAAACCCAAGTCTCATCTACTATCACCATGGTCGGCAACATGTTTTTCGACCGACACATTTTGAGCAACTGGCCACAGCAATCAACCCTCGTTTGTTTCTGTTCACATGTCAGCAGACGTGGGACCCAGCGAGCACACGCTTTTCTCATGGTCAGTCTGTTGTGTAAAATTCTAAAAACTGTACTTTCATTCAGTTTAGCTGACCTAGATATCTCTGCAATTGTCATTTTCCTATCCTGATCAATGATTTTCTTCACTCTTGTAGCATTTTCATCGCTGCACTCTGAGGATGGTCTTCTTGATCTTGGAAGATCACCAAAATGGGAATGGCCACACTTAAACTGCCTGCACCAGTTTTTTTACAGAAGTATACGAAGGACAGAATTCCTCAAACACTGGTTACATCTCCCTGTGTATTTCTGTAGTTGTTTTTCCCTGCAACATCAATAATTTTATCCCAGTTCTGGCCTCTGATTTCTCCATTGTTCTGACAAACCGTTAGAGTAGCAGATCCGGTCAATAAGGTGCGTTGCGCCATGCACCATACCGGGTAAACCCGTTGAGGAGGGACATTCATACTTCTCAAGTCCAGTACAAATTGAATGAGCTACATATGTGCCAAATTTCAACTTTATCCTCCTACTTCTTCATAGTCCGGATAAAGACGTATGATAAACCCCTTGTATCTAGGTGCCACACTGACATGGCGCTAGTGATTTGTCGAGCATTGTGCTAGGATCTTAACAGGATCAGCACTTCGGAGATCGCCGTGTTTCTTCCTCACCTCGTTGGTCAGTCTGCTGTAGCACAAATTGTTGCTATGTACGCAACATTGACTTGAGGGGAGGGACTTGGTCAATATGTTGCACATATTTACACATACATCCAAAAATATGTACACACACTCTCTCTCTCTCGCGCTCTTGCTCTCTCTAACACATACGCACACTCTCAGAACCACCGAGTCTGAGATTGCATGAGTGAGTGACTGTAGCCAGGTAGAACATTCATGTTGCTGACGCTAGGTACACTAATATGACTGATTGGACTGCTGTACGCGCAGCTCATGTTCATACCCATGGACACAGAGTTTGCTAAAGTTGAGGAAATGGATTGAGTCCCGGATGTAATGTGTCCATATTCGGTCATGTCTCCCACGTGACGAAATCCTCCAGTATTTACACCAATCACAGTGGACATCCCTGGCTGCATAGCTAGATGTGGATGATGATCGGACGTCTTCATAGACGTGCGTTGACATGGTACACCATCTTTAACAAGAACAGGAACTGCCACTCGACGTGGAGAAGGAAATGGGTTCAAATCCGCAAGTCCCTTCTCCTGGCGAGATCTCTTGAGCTTGTAACGATGGTTCTGGAACCATATCTTGACCTGCACAGGAGTAAGACGAATGATGCTGGCCAGGTGCTCGCGCTCTGGGGCAGACAGGTACCGCTGCTGTCTGAATCTGCGCTCCAATTCGTATGTTTGCGCTTTAGAGAAAAGGACGCGCCTTTTTCTTCTCTTACGTCTGTTTGCGTTATTGGCGTCTGCCTGAGACTCGCTTGTGTTCTTCTTGTTGGGATCTGTATGAGAACTTTCAGATCCTGCTTTGTTGTTATCGTCTTCATCTTCTTCGGCAATGCTGCAATAGTCCCCTGGGCTGTCTTTGATGGAGGTGGATATCTCTTCGTTGTCGCTGTTGTGCTGAGATGAGTCAGTTTGATGATCGGTTCTTTGGGGGCTGTCTCTTGTCCCATAGTTGGTGTGTGTGGGTGTTGGGTGTGGGTGTGTGGACGGGGTATGTGTGGGTGGAATATGTAGGTGTGTGGGAGGGGTATCTAAGCTTAGGGTATTTGGGTTTGTAGACAGAGTATGTGGGTGTATTGGAGGGGTATGTGGATGCGTGGGCAGGTTATGTGGATGTGTAGGTAGGTTATGTGGGTGTGTAGGCAGATTATGTGGGTGTGTGGGGAGGTTATGTGGGTGTGTGGGTAGGTTACGTGGGTGTGTGGGTGGGCTATGTAGATGTGTGGGTAGGTTATGTGGATGTGTGGGTGGGCTATGTGGGTGTGTGGGTAGGTTAAGTGGATGTGTGGGTGGGCTATGTCGATGTTTAGACAGAGTATGTAAATGGACTGGAAGAGTATGTGGATCTGTGGGGGAGGAATGTAAATGTGTGCGAGGATTGTAATGATGTTTGGATAGAGTATGTGGATGTGCTAGTGGGTAATGTGGATGTGTGGACGTTGTTTGATGATGTGGGGCAATGGGGTGTGGGTGTGGGGCAGAGGGGTGGGGATGTGGGGAGGGAGTCAGGGAACTGATATCTGCAACAAAAGAAACAATCAAATGTTTACTACAGATATTGTCAATAGACAATGCAATCAAATTTATCTCACAAAAACACATAAAGCGATTGGTCGGTGGAGGGACAGAAAGGAGGAGTTAGAGAGGATTTGTAACCTAACTTAGCTTGAAGTAACTTAACTGAGCTGAACTCAACTTGACTTGACGTGACTTAACTTAACTTAATTTAACTTAACTTAACTTAGTTTATCTTAACGTAATTTAATTTAGCTGAAGTGAAGGGAAGTGAAGTGAACTTAACTTAACTTAACTTAACTTAACTTAACTTAACTCAACTTAGCTTAACTCAACTCAACTCAGTTCAACTCAGTTTAATTCAATTCAACTCAACTTAGCTCAGCTCAAATCAACTCAACTTAACTAAACTTGGCTTGGCTTGGCTTCGTTCATTCTCAATCTTCCGCTACCAAACCACGAAAGGGCTTAAGTAGCAGAATGTAGTCCAGAGAACGGAATGCGTTGTGTCGTAGTTTACAGCTTGACTAAGATATTTGCACCTTTCGGTCCTTCTTCTTCTTCTTTGTACACTGTCAGACGTCAACTTGAATTTGTTCGAAGAAAGCAGCTGTCATCCTGAGGCTGTCGACACTGCCATAGAGCTTGTCTAGTGTTGCCACTAGTGACGGCCACATGTGCTTTCTCTGGTCCTCGCATGTCGGACAATTTTGCAGCAGATGTTCAGCGGTCATTTTCCCTGTACCACAGGTGCATTCGTCAGTGCCACCTATCTTCAGTTTGTCCTTTCAGTCCAACACATCCGACTTCAGCTAACATTTTTTTTGAGTACCTGGTTAGCATTCCCTCTTCGATCCATTCTCCTTAGTCAGTCTGCCCTGCTGTAGTCTGTTATCCAGGATCACAATATGAAGGCGTAGAAGGGTCTTGGCTGCTCTGGTTCGCTGACCCTGACGCAAGCAGTCAGCTATGGGTCGCTGACCACTGCAGCTCATGCGCTGCTCAACATCTTGATCCATACGTAACTTCTTTATACTGGTTTAGAAGGCTCTACAGAGTCTGTATACAACCAGTTTATTCCACTCAACCGATACTAAAAATAACTTTGCATCCAATCAATTTTTGAATGCATTAACTGACCCTGCCTCCATCATATCCTGTGCTAACACATTCCAACAGTTCGCCACTCTCTGACTACACAAATATTTCCAAATATCAAATGTGAACTTGGAAGCTGTGACCTCTTGTTCTTGAAGCCGGTTGAACTTTTTAAAAAATGGTTAATTCTAATTTATCGGATTGATTCATCAGCTTGCATGCTGCTGAAATTAAAAAAAAATTTTTGGTATATTTTTTTTGCGTTCGCCTTATTTCTCTAATTCCCAAGGTGGTGTGCGTTGCACTGTGGCTTTATTTTGTGCTTGTCGGCATAGTGCATCTGACTTCAGCATGCATTTTATGTAAGGATCTGCTTCCTCCTGCATTTTCTAAGGGTATGCTTCCCCGGGGTAACGGCCAGTGCTGTGATGGGGATCGAACCCAGCACCTATCGGTTGTGAGCCGTCCCACTCAACCACTAGGCCACGCCGTCCCTTGCTGCTCAATATAATACTTATGTCAGTTGTGCGCGGAATAATAATAGTGTTATATGGTATAATTGTGTTTTATATGGGATAAATGTTACAGTTTTACGTGTAATAATTGTACCCGTTTTACATTAGATAATTGTATCAGTTTTACATTCAATAATTGTATCAGTTTTACGTTGAATAATTATATCAGAATTACGTTGATTAAATGTATCAGTTTTACATTAGATAATTGTGTCAGTTTACTATTAGATCATTGTATCAGTTTTACATGGAGTAATTGTAGTTTTACATTAGATCATTGTATCAGTTTTACGTGGAATAATTGCATCAGTTTTACGTGGAATAATTGTATCAGTTTTACATGGAGTAATTGTAGTTTTACATTAGATA
>JAVGWX010000013.1:76335100-76395100 GCA_036924085.1 Ariolimax columbianus
CTGGACACAGGAACAACCTGCCACATGGACACAGAAACAACCTGCCACCTGGACACAGAAACAACCTGCCACCTGGACACAGAAACAACCTGTTATCTGGACACAGAAACAACCTGTTATCTGGACACAGAAACAACTTGTCATAGGGAAACAGGATCAACCTGTCACCTGGACACAGAAACAACTTGTCATAGAGAAACAGGATCAACCTGTCACCTGGACACAGAAACAACCTGCCACCTGGACACAGAAACAACCTGCCACCTGGACACAGGAACAACCTGCCACCTGGACACAGAAACAACCTGTTATCTGGACACAGAAACAACCTGTCATCTGGACACAGAAACAACCTGTTATCTGGACACAGAAACAACCTGTTATCTGGACACAGAAACAACTTGTCATAGGGAAACAGGATCAACCTGTCACTTGGACACAGAAATAACCTGTTATCTGGACACAGGAACAACCTGTCATAGGGAAACAGGAACAACCTGTCATGAAATTGTGTATTCTTGTGTGCGATGCTTGGGGCGCCTCGTTTCTGAGTTGCTCAAGTTCAGGCCATTTGTTTTCTGGTAGCGGGTTTACAGTGGCTCTTCATACATTACAGGATGGACTGAAATGAGCCTTGCTAGAAGGTCCACCTTAATCAGGATGCTGCTTGCGTCAGAGTCAGCGAACATAGCTTGTCAATACCCTACTCTGTCTCCAAGGGAAGGCCCTGGAAACAGGCTATACCAGTGTAGTCATGTTAAGTGCATAGGTATCGAAGTAAGAAGGCAGATTAAGTTATGTTGGAATCGGATGTGTCATATCAAAGATTCGTTGTAGACTACGAGATGAAGTAACCAAATGTGTTTTTCACAACGATTGCAGAAGAAAAAGAAGAAAAAGATAAGAAAAAGAAGAGGAAAAAGAAGAAAAGAAGAAGAAGTAGAAGAGGAAAAAGATAAAGAAGAAAAATACGAAGAAGAAAATAAGAAGAAGATGAAGAAGAAGAAGAAGAAGAAGAAGAAGACGAAGAAGAAGAAGAAGAAGAAGAAGAAGAAGAAGAAGATGAAGAAGAAGAAAAAAGAAGAAGAAGAAGAAGAAGACAAAGAACTCACAAAGTCTTAAAACGTAGAGAGTTAAATGACATTGTAAGTCGTCTCTGAATGTTTACTCTCAGCATGGAAGTGGACCTATTCACGACTCTGTCGCGCATAATCTCTCCTCTAGTGGAGTTAAAACTACGTAATCTGACGCCCCTAATAATATTCTCTCAGTGTGGCAGTGACATGTTGTCGACTCTTTCCCTCTCACAACTGCCTCGGAAACCACTCTGGGATAGGCTTGGGGCACCTCGAGGGCGTACAGCTGACACTATTTCGCACCAATCCTGAATATTCTGTGACGTTATCATCCTGTGATCTCCAGAGCGACAACAGATGGACAGGTACATCAATAAATCACAACAGAGCTTTCTATCGAGTACGAGTGGATATCGATTTAGGAAATCATCAATTATTGTCTCGCGACATTGACAAGTGAGATCACCCATAACTCGGGAATACCTTCATACATCGCGTTCAATGTCGCGATCAAAGACGCGCACCAATGTGTACCAGTAGAGATACAATAATTCCTCCAGGGAAGGACGACTCAGTCAATTTCATCATTTGTGTTCGTCTTGTGTTTCCTGACGTGGAGTGTGTTGTATTGCATTTTCCAACCTACGACCCAGCGCCCATTTTTAATGGGTTCACATCCCGTTGGGGTAAGATCAAGAATTATGTCTTCCATCTGCGATTTCTATTCTCTTATCCCTATTCTCTTATTCCCTTTTCTCTTATTCCCTATTCTCTTATTCCTTATTCTCTTATTCCATATTCTCGTATTCCCTATTCTCTTATTCCCTAGTCTCTTATTCCCTATTCTCTTTTTCCATTTTCTCTTATTCCCTATTCTCTTATTCCTTATACTCTTATTCCATATTCTCGTATTCCCTATTCTCTTATTCCATATTTTCTTATTCCCTATCTTCTGACCAAACCGGTCGCTTAGACAGATTTGGGTCTACTATCAGATAAGTAGACCATTTTTTTCCTTATATGTTGATTTGTTAGTTCAGTATTGCTGTTATATGTTGTCCCTGATAAAGGTCTATTGGTCGTAACGTAGGTTTTGTTTGTGTTCTCGTCTCTGTGCGGTATCTGACCATACCCATTAAAAAATTTTGATTAAACTCAACCTTAATCAACTTTTACATTTTTTTCATTTGTTTTTTCCCATTATATACATCCACAGAGCAGCCGCAGCCTCGCCTTACTTTAATTCTATTCTCTTAGCCAGACTAAACGAATGCAGCCTGTTCCCAGAGTCGCCACTTGGAGGAGGAATATGTTCTTGATCAGCAGTGTTTTGCCTAGCCTGACGGAAGCAGCCAATTATGCGTCCCTGACTCCTGTCAGCTCATTTACTGGGCTGCATCTCTGGCCCCAGATGACAAGATATGGAAACACATTCCACACATAGAAGCCATCACAGTGGACAGAAACAAATTATACAAATACAAACTAACAAATTTAACGACTCTACCTGTTTTTATTTGCGAATGCCCACAATGAGAAGGTAACTCTTGTGTGCGCCAGGAAAAGGACGTTAAGCGGCAAGTTGCGCCATCTTTCCTTACATCCAGAGCGTGCTGATGAAGGTGGACCGGAGTCATCCAGTCAGTTGTGCTATGCGTGGCTTAATCGGCTTGCCATTCAGAACTACGGGTATCATGTCGATCCTTACTTAACTTAACTTAACTTAGCTTAGCTTAACTTAACTTAATTTAACTCAGCTTTACTTAACTTAATGTATTGTTGTTTCCGGAAACCTACTTTAGGTAGGATCGTTGAGAAGGAAGACCAACGTCTGGGTCAGGAAAAATATACTGGTCAGACATTTTAGTCAGGGTCAGGCAAAATATACTGGTCAGACATGTTAGTCAGGGTCAGGCAAAATATACTGGTCAGACATGCTAGTCAGGGTCAGGCAAAATATACTGGTCAGACATGCTAGTCAGGGTCAGGCAAAATATACTGGTCAAACATGTTAGTCAGGGTCAGGCAAAATATACTGGTCAGACATGCTAGTCAGGGTCAGGCAAAATATACTGGTCAGACATGTTAGTCAGGGTCAGGTAAAATATACTGATCAGCCATGTTAATCAAGGTCAGGTAAAATATACTGGTCAGACATGTTAGTCAGGGTCAGGTAAAATATACTGGTCAGACATGTTAGTCAAGGTCAGGTAAAATATACTAGTCAGACATGTTAGTCAGGGTCAGGTAAAATATACTGGTCAGACATGTTAGTCAGGGTCAGGTAAAATATACTGGTCAGACATGTTAGTCAGGGTCAGGTAAAATATACTGGTCAGACATGTTAGTCAGGGTCAGGCAAAATATACTGATCAGACATGTTAGTCAGGGTCAGTAAAAATATACTGGTCAGACATGTTAGTCAGGGTCAGGTAAAATATACTGGTCAGACATGTTAGTCAGGGTCAGGTAAAATATACTGGTCAGACATGTTAGTCAGGGTCAGGTAAAATATACTGGTCAGACATGTTAGTCAGGGTCAGGTAAAATATACTGATCAGACATGTTAGTCAGGGTCAGTAAAAATATACTGGTCAGACATGTTAGTCAGGGTCAGGTAAAATATACTGGTCAGACATGTTAGTCAGGGTCAGGTAAAATATACTGGTCAGACATGTTAGTCAGGGTTAGGTAAAATATACTGATCAGACATATTAGTCAGGGTCAGGTAAAATATATTGGTCAGACATGTTAGTCAGGGTCAGGCAAAATATACTGATCAGACATGTTAGTCAGGGTTAGGCAAAATATACTGATCAGACATGTTAGTCAGGGTCAGTAAAAATATACTGGTCAGACATGTTAGTCAGGGTCAGGTAAAATATACTGGTCAGACATGTTAGTCAGGGTCAGGTAAAATATACTGGTCAGACATGTTAGTCAGGGTCAGGTAAAATATACTGGTCAGACATGTTAGTCAGGGTCAGTAAAAATATACTGATCAGACATGTTAGTCAGGGTCAGTAAAAATATACTGGTCAGACATGTTAGTCAGGGTCAGGTAAAATATACTGGTCAGACATGTTAGTCAGGGTCAGGTAAAATATACTGGTCAGACATGTTAGTCAGGGTTAGGTAAAATATACTGATCAGACATATTAGTCAGGGTCAGGTAAAATATATTGGTCAGACATGTTAGTCAGGGTCAGGCAAAATATACTGATCAGACATGTTAGTCAGGGTCAGGTAAAATATACTGGTCAGACATGTTAGTCAGGGTCAGGCAAAATATACTGATCAGACATGTTAGTCAGGGTCAGGCAAAATATACTGATCAGACATGTTAGTCAGTGTCAGGCAAAATATACTGGTCAGACATGTTAGTCAGGGTCAGGCAAAATATACTGATCAGACATGTTAGTCAGGGTCAGGCAAAATATACTGGCCAAGACCCTCACCTCGGCTTCATAGTAGCCCTCCCTGGAAACAGCATGTTGTCATGGCAGCCTTCTAAACCAGTATAAAGACGTTAAGTTAAGTAAAGCTAAGTTAAATTAAGTAAAGCTAAGTTAAATTAAGTTAAGTTAAGCTAAGCTTAGCTAAGTTAAGTTAAGTAAAGCTAAGTTAAGTTAAGTTAAGCTAAGCTAAGTTAAGTTAAGTAAAGCTAAGTTAAATTAAGTTAAGTTAAGCTAAGCTAAGTTAAGTTAAGTAAAGCTAAGTTAAATTAAGTTAAGTTAAGCTAAGCTAAGTTAAGTTAAGTAAAGCTAAGTTAAATTAAGTTAAGTTAAGCTAAGCTAAGTTAAGTTAAGTAAAGCTAAGTTAAATTAAGTTAAGTTAAGCTAAGCTAAGTTAAGTTAAGTAAAGCTAAGTTAAATTAAGTTAAGTTAAGCTAAGCTAAGTTAACTAACAATCAGTTCCCCGACAAATTCAGTATGCGAGAAAGAGAGAGAGAGAGAGAGAGAGAGAGAGAGAGAGAGAGAGAGAGAGAGAAAGAGAATGAGAGTGATATATATATAGAGATGGATAGAGAGTCAGTGAGAGACAGAGAGATAGAGATAGAGAGAGAGGGATAGTGAGAGAGGGATAGTGAGTGAGAGAAAGAGGGATAGAGAGAAGAGGGATAGAGATAAGAGGGAGAGTGAGAGAGAGAGTGAAAGAGAGGGATAGAGAGAAAGGGAGAGAGTGACAAGAGAGAAAGAGAGGGATAGAAAGAGAGAGAGAAAGAGGGGGAACGAGAGATAGAGAGAAAGAGAGAGAGAGATGGATACTTAGAAACACTGGGTATTAGACTAGCAACATCTACTGGTATTCAAACAAGCATGTTGTAATGTCTGTTGCCAGGTAGCCGAAGGCAATCCGTAGTAGGTATTTAAACTTCCTGCAGCTTACTAGGCCTGGAAAGGGAAAGGGGGGGGGGGGAGGGAGGTACACATAATTTGGGTAGATTTTTAACTTGAATTTTTGAATTCTGTCAGGGCAGCAGGCGGTAAGCCTTCTGTTCTATTCGCTTTCTGACTAAAATGGATTTTTCAACGTGCTCAACACTGAACACGGGAGTCCGATCTCACTACCTAGAGATCAGATAAATTTTTATCAGAAGATCCACGTAAAAGAATTCCTGTCTCCGTGATCGGACCACCCGTTGATCCTGTCCCCTTAACTTGAGACTACATCACCATGAAAAAATAAACCATTACTTCTGAAATCGCGATGCATACATTTGGATTCAGGATTCCCTTAAAGATAGTAAAAGTAAAAGTAAAGTAACCCATAGCATTACTGCCGTAGGGGTGTGAGGTGTTAGCGATCTCACATTTCAAAGGCAAAATGCAATTTTGTACAGATACTCCGACACCTGGAATGACAGCAACTAGGTGATGCTGGATTAGGCACATTTAGAACAGATAAACCACATTTGTGGAGGACTTACAGTAATTTCCACAGCAGATACTTACGGTTAAATTGCATAGTCTCGTTGTCGTGAATCCATTTACTGTAGCGGTTGTTGTGAGTGTAGTAAGAATGTTGGACAGCGGATACGTCACAATGAGAGACAGCCAGGCTGCCTGGGAGGGTCACCGCCAGTTTACTCTGGCTAAGGTCTAGTGATCCCTCGGGATGTGGCTGTAGTATGAACCGAGGATGTGGGAGTCCCTGTCGTGGAGACATGCAGGTGGTGAAAGCCTGAGGCACAACCGCAGCCACGGCCTTCGATTCTGGGAGATCAAGTAGGTCTTTGACAGAGAATGGGTGACCTCGAGCGATCCCAATTTCAAAATGGGAGTTCATACTATTTCTCGTGGACAATGCGGACAATTAATAGTGATGAAGGTATACAAGTTAAACCTTCCAGCTTTGGTCAAAGGTATAACGCTCTGAAAAGATCTGGCATGGCCTGACAAGCTGTGCGAACAAAGAAGATATGAAGTTCTGAAATTCTCAAAGACAACCTGGTCGTGGAAGTAAATGGTTGTCATGGACACGTGATGTTGTTGATGTAGTTCGCTGAAAGTGTAACCTTCTTCTGTTATAACGAACACCTGTTGCAGGTGTGTCACGGCGCATAGACTAGGACAAGATAGTTGGCTTCCAGGCTTAATAACCACTTGACCTTGAAACTGGCTGCAGGGCCAAAGAACCAGAATAATATATTGCACCAAACCTAAATGGTAATGTTGCTTTCACGAACATGGTCCTTTTTGTGACGTCATGGTGTATATGGTATCAATACATTGGGTGCGTCCAGACTTGACAGTTTTAGAATCACTGAAAATCACTTTGCTCTGAGAAAGTTGCACCTTGATCAAACTACGAAACTGAGGAGGGGTTGTATGGCAAACATTTCAGAAAAGGCAACTTGTTTGAAAGTACTTTATAGTTGTTGAATTTCCTGAAGACGTCCAATAATATAAAGATCTTGAGACGTACATCTGGCCAGGAAAACTACTTTACTTTTTTATCTTGCAGTACGTGCTGTGGAAAAAAAGAAGCTATTAGTAACGTGTGTAACGTCGTTGAAGCTCATGTAGAATGACAAGTTAGTTGTTACAGCTTGTAAGAGTTATCTACAGAACAAATGTTCGAACAGATAGTGGGGATACCAGCGTTTTTAAATTGGAAGAGAGCCAATGAATAACCTTAGATATGTGGATGATATAGTTTTGATGGCAAGCAGTTTGTAAGAATTACATCAGCTTATAACAACAATATACAACAACAGTTAAGAGTTTGGATAATATATAAACATTTAGAAAACAAGGTATATTACACTTCGGAAAAACGACAAGAAACCATGTATGGAGGTACAAATAAAAGATCAACTACTTGAACAGGTACAGAGCTTCTCTTATCTAGGTCATATACTAACGGCAGACGACAACTGTGACAAAGACATCAGAAAGAGAATAGGTATGTCCAGATGGTATTCAGTAACATGCGACACATACTGACATCCAAACTGATAAATCATAAATTGAAAATATGAATTGTCAGGTGTTATATATACTCGTCACTACTTTATGGCAGAGAAACATGGACACTGAAAAACAAGTTGGAAAAGAGTATTGAAGCCTTCAAAATGTGGGTATATTAACGATTGAGTCGTATTTCTAGAAAACAAATTTGGAGGTACTGGAAAAGTTGGGGGTGAAAAGAGAATTAATGACCGAAATCAGGGTTGGACAGTTACGTTATTTTGGTCATATAACAAGATATACCTCCTTGTTGAAGACCATACTGGAGGGTAGGGAGGAAGGCAGTCGTTCAAGGGGCAGACAACACTTTAAGTGGGTGGATAACATCAGGAAATGGACTGGACAAAGCTTCTCAGATTGCACCATCACGGCAGGAGATAGAGTACACTGGAGATCCATTGCAGGCGGAGATGGCACTTGAACTGAAAAAAAGTTATAGTCCGTATGTTACCAGGGCCTGAGAGGGAAGCGAAGAATAGGAACAAAGGTTCTGCCGGGCCTAAGAGACCACCAAAGAGATTTGGAATGGGACCGGCTATCCATCCTGTGGGTACTATGCGCCTCAAGATAAAGGCACGAAGAGCCTAGTTGCTGTGGTAGAAGAGGAGTAACTAAATCAGTTTGTGTCTAATGACTTTTTTCCCCCAAATGAGAGTTTCAGAAATTGTTGCATGAATAATGTTGTGTTGCTTGTTTGAAGTACTTTATTGCCTGTAGTAAACAGGCTGGTATGCTAAATATTCGTAGAAGATTCAATCGGGGCCTTATATAGGTAGGTTGGTAGGTAGGTAGGTAGGTAGGTGGGTAGTTTGCTTAGGCGACAAGGGCCCGTCTTGCCAACCGCCCATGATCGCGATGAGTAACTAGTCCAATGCTGCATGCAATGAGGATGATACCTTTTCGATTTAACCTAACAATTATGAGGTAGAATTATGAGGTAGAATTATGAGGTAGAATTATGAGGTAGAATTATGAGGTAGAATTATGAGGTAGAATTATGAGGTAGAATTATGAGGTAGAATTATGAGGTAGAATTATGAGGTAGAATTATGAGGTAGAATTATGAGGTAGAATCATAAAGGAGAGGGTAGTTTCCCATCCGTAATGTCTATGACCTGCTTTAAGAGCTGGTGGGCGGGGACATCCTCAGCGAGGGCAGGCTACATATTAAAATAGGGTAAAACGGCGACGGTTTAGCATGTGAGTGTGTTCCCGTCACTCCAAGACTAAATGTCTTCCTTCTGTTGTTGCAAGCCCGTAAGACCCCATCGTTGTAGGATTACCCGTATATCAGATATCCATCTACATCAGGGCCTCCCTCATGCCCTGTAGCCAGATCGTCGAGTGTTGTAAGCGAACTAAGGAAGGTGGCCGAACAATGGTATGTTCTGCCTACTAATGTATACAACGCAGGGAAAAGTTCCTACCAAAATTCTAATGTCCGCATTTCTCATTCTGTCTCAATTTATTGACACCCATGACCACTAGAAGACATTTCATTTCCCACGTTGGAAAGTGTACTCTCCTCCATTTTGAATAAGGAATAATGAATAAGGAATAAAAAAACAAGGAATAATGAGTAAGGAATAAGGAATAAGAAATACGGAGAAAAGAATAAGAAATAAAGAGTAATGAATTCGGCATAAGGAAAAAGACATAAGGAATAATAAATAAGGAATAAGGAATACGGAAAAAGGAGTACAGATTTAGGATTAAGGAATAAGGAATAATAAATAAGGAATAAGGAATAAGGGATAAGGGAAAAGGAATAAGCTTAACACTGGCAGCACAATGTTGATATCAACAAGATGTTTAGCAGTTGTTGTTTAGTAGACAAGAACACACACATACAACACACACACACATACACATATATACACACATACACACCCACTTATACATATAAACACACATACACACACACACACACACACATAGACATATATACACACATACACACAGACTTATACATATATACATACATACACATACAACACATATACATACAACACACACACATACATATATATATACACACACACAGACACACACACAGACACACACACAGACACAGACAGACACACAAACAGACACACACAGACACACACACAGACACACACACAGACACACACACAGATACACACACACAAACACACACACAGACACACAGAAACACACACGGACACACACAGACACACACAGACACACACAAGACACACAGACACACACAAACACACATACAGACACAGACACACACACACACACACAGAGACACACACACAGAGACACACACACATACACACATAGACACACACAGACACACACACAGACACACAGACACACATACACAGACACACACACAGACACACACACAGACACACACACACATACACACAGACACACACACACACACAGACACAGACACACAGACACACACACAGATACAGACACAAACACACAGACACACACACACAGTCACACACACACAGACACACACACACAGACACATACAAACAGACAGACACACACACACACAGACACACACACACACACACACACACACATATATATATATATATATAATTATTGATTCTGGAGCAGGTTTGAGATTTAGCAAAGAGATCGAGTTTCTTTCAGACCGACTGTGATGGAAACGACGCTCTGCAAAGGACATGCTACATGATGATGATGTTGATTTATTTTATACTTGGAATACTTGGAATGCTGGTATTATTCAAGCAGGCATTTTAATGTCTGATCCCAGCTAGCCGAAGAATATCAACCTTTTCTTGTAGGTATTTTAATCTTCCCACGGCTTACCAGGCCTGGTGGGGGGGGGGGGGGAGGGGGGAGATAACGATATACAGCTTACCAGGCCTGGGGGGGGGGAGGTAACGATATACAGCTTATCAGGCCTGGGGGAGGGGGGGAGGTAACGATATACGGCTTACCAGGCCTGGGGGAGGGGGGGGGAGGTAAAGATATACGGCTTACCAGGCCTGGGAGAGGTGGGGAGAGGTAAAGATATACGGCTTACCAGGCCTGGGGGATGGGGGAGGTAACGATATACGGCTTACCAGGCCTGGGGGAGGGGGGGAGGTAACGATATACGGCTTACCAGGCCTGGGGGAGGGGGGGGAGGTAAAGATATACGGCTTACCAGGCCTGGGAGAGGTGGGGAGAGGTAAAGATATACGGCTTACCAGGCCTGGGGGATGGGGGAGGTAACGATATACGGCTTACCAGGCCTGGGGGAGGTGGGGAGGTAACGATATACGGCTTACCAGGCCTGGGGGGGGGGAGGTAACGATATACGGCTTACCAGGCCTGGGGGGGGGGAGGAGGGAGATAACGACATACAGCTTACTAGGCCTGGGGGGGGGGAGGTAACGATATACGGCTTACCAGGCCTGGGGGAGGTAACGATATACGGCTTACCAGGCCTGGGGGAGGGGGGGGAGGTAAAGATATACGGCTTACTAGGCCTGGGGGATGGGGGAGGTAATGATATACGGCTTACCAGACCTGGGGGGGGGGGAGGGGAGATAACGATATACGGCTTACCAGTCCTGGGGGAGGTGGGGAGGTAACGATATACGGCTTATTAGGCCTGGGGGGGGGGGAGGTAACGATATACGGCTTACCAGGCCTGGGGGGGGGGGGAGGTAACGTTATACGGCTTACCAGGCCTGGGGGGGGGAGGTAACGATATACGGCTTACCAGGCCTGGGGGGGGGGAGGTAACGATATACGGCTTACCAGGCCTGGGGTAGGGGGGAGGTAACGATATACGGCTTACCAGCCCTGGGGGAGGGTGGAGGTAACGATATACGGCTTACCAGGCCTGGGGGAGGGGAGGGGAGATAACGATATACGGCTTACCAGGCCTGGGGGAGATGGGAAGGTAACGATATACGGCTTACCAGGCCATGGGGGAGGGAGGTAACGATATACGGCTTACCAGGCCTGGGGTGGGGGAGGTAACGATATACCGCTTACCAGGCCTGAGGGGGGGGGGAGGTAACGATATATGGCTTACCAGGCCTGGGGGGGGGGAGGTAACGATATTCGGCTTACTAGGCCTGGGGGTTGGGGGGAGGTAACGATATACGGCTTACCAGGCCTGGGGAAAGGTAACGATATACGGCTTACCAGGCCTGTGGGAAGGTAACGATATACGGCTTACCAGGCCTGGGCGGGGGTGGGGGGGGGGTGGGGAAGGTAATAATATACGGCTTACCAGTCCTTCGCGGGGGGGGGGGGGAGGTAATGATATACGGCTTACCAGGCCTGGGGGAAGGTAACAATAATTTGGGTAGATTTTAAACTAAAATATTGAATTGTGTCCGGACAGCGGCCTACTCTTTTCAATTTCTGGCATGGGAATTACGAAAGAACGGGACTACTGTACAGCCATAGAAATAAGGAAAAGGCAGCTAAAGAGAATCGTTCAAGAGGCTAACACTATCATCGTACAGACTGCTACTGAAGCAACAACTGTAAAAGCACACAGAGTGATTTAACACAGGATCTCAAAAGATAAAGATATATATATATATATATACATGATACCAGTCCCAGCATACTAGGATACCAGTTCTAGCATACCAGAATACCATTTCCAGCATATCATGATACCAGTTCCAGCATACCATGATATCAATTCTAGCATACCAGAATACCAGTTTCAGGATACCAATTCCTGCATACCCGAATACCAGCTCTAGCATACCATGATACCTGATACCAGTTCCAGCATACCATGATACCTGATACCAGTTCTAGCATACCATGATACCTGATACCAGTTCCAGCATACCATGATACCAGTTCCAACATATGTGGTAGAGCCTAGTTTTAGCTGAGTAGTTTACTTATCTAAAGAGTTTCAACATATATCTACACCACGACACGACTTCAACACAGAAAAACAGTAAACACTATCCTGACCATTAAACAAAACAATATCGTTTTTTTTACAAGAATAATCCTTGCACAATATCAACAAAAAGCAAAGAACATCTAAACCAAATAATCATCAAATATAATCTACAATAAGAGGTTGTCAGCACTAGCTTTTGATGTGTTTCCAAAATCTATGGTATCCAGAATTTTTCCAGCTGCATTCTCCTATATGCACACTCAGCACACAATCACAAACTTGTCTTCAAGATCAGATCACATACTCAGACGAATATGTACGTTCACACTTAATCAGATCACGTATTCAGGCGATCTGTGCATTCATATGTAATTAGATCACGTCACTTATAATCGGCTCACGTAATAATTTGTGATCCCGTGCTCAATCGATCTGTGCATTTACACCTAATCAGAACACACATCGTTACCAAGGTGTCCTGTACATACCACACACATTCTGATCTTGCCCTTAGGCGATCTGTACACTCGTGTAACTGTTCAGAACATACATTGTTCACAAGGTGTCCTGCATATACCACACACACTCAGATCTCTTACTGTTCACAGGGTGTCCATCATAAACACCTATTGAGCGAGACTGGTCAACAAGAGCTGAATGAAGGCACAGTCACCCTGCACACTTTCTCACATCCAGACTCACTCTTAGCCTTCCTGTCAGTTTCTCAGCAAATCCCCCAGCCTGTCTCCTGAGTTTGTTTTATCCCTGCAGAGTATTTTACAATCTCAATCAACACGATGGCTGTCCAATGACCTTCTGTTGGCTGTCTGACCTGGCCATTACTCCGAATTGGAACTACCCCCCAACTAAATGTTAATGGTTCTTTTTCCATGAGTCACTGTCACTCTAATTGTCGTAGCAGGTGGTGACAGCATCAGACTGTCACCAACCTCCATCCACGTCAATTCTGGTCAGCTCCTAATTCCTAATACCCACCCCTGTACCAGACAAAGTCTTCCCCTTAAACCCCTCGTTTCCTCTGTCGACCTAATGTCGAAACGCGGACTGACCCTGACGTGACCTGCTTTCGTCCAACGCATTCAGGCAACCTTTGTTTTCTGAGAGTTGCCAGCCCAATGGGCACTCGGCCCTAAACGCCCAGCTTGAACTGTCACATATACCATGATACCAGTTCCAGCATACCAGGAAACCAGTTCCAGCATACCAGGATACCAGTTCCAGCATACCAGGTTACCAGTTCCAGTACACCATGACACCAGGATGCAAGAAAACTAGGATGGCAGTATTCTAGTATTCAAGTATACCCGGATAACGTTATCCCTGACCCAGTATACCAGGGCACCGGTATTCCACAAGCGAAGCATACAAGATATTACTTTTCTTGGATTGTAGTATATATTATTCCAGTATTCAAGGATTCCAGCATGCCAATAAGGCAGCATTCCAGGATTTCAGTACACGGGATATCAGACTTTCAGCATATCAGTAAGACAGTAATCCAGGATTTAAGTTTACCAGTTCCAGCAAGAAGCAGCGAAAGAAGTTAACATGGCAGCTGGATTAATTAGACAATTGATACAAATCACCGATTAATTAGACAATAGATACAATTCAGTGATTATTCTCATTGCTGGAGTTGTACGGGTGCATGCATATAACTGAATAAAGACAACTTTCTACTGCAATCACCACATAGTGTGCAGACTAGGTTTTTATTTTACCCTCGTTAGAAGAACTTATATGTCATACTGAGCTTTTGAACACTTGTACACTTCGTGAGGACACCAGTGCCCTAACCGCTTGGCTCCTCTCTTCTTATAATTGATTTATCTCCAATATTTGATCATTGCCAAGACCAGGACCTGGTAGCCTCTCTCTTCAATCACACTGTGCTCCCTGCGATGTGCTATGGTTCTGAGACATGGACACTAACAAAATCACTGGAGGACAAATTGAGTAGTACCCAGGCTTCTCTTAAGAGACGCTTGGTCGGAGTCACTCTCCAGAACTAACCTATGCAAGAGCTCTACAATTCCGACATACGATGATTGTACTTAGCTAATGATGCGGTAACCTATGCAGACAAAGCAAAACAGAGATGGGCGGGGCACATGTTGTGACCGAACGATTGTTGATGGGGCACGGCGACAGCAATCTAGTACCCCGGATGTAAAAAGAGATCGCTGGGAAGACCTCCATTGAGTTGGTTAGACCCCCTTGCTGTACACAACAACATCCGAGACGCCACTGGAAGAGGCCTTACCACGCACCGGACTTCCGTGGCCCAAGACAGGGTCCGCTTGAGATGAAGTTGGGACCCGCAGCTACGCTGATGAACGGGTCATCAAGATCAATATTTTATAATTAAAATCCAATATTTTATAATTAAAATCCAATATTTTAGAAGACCGGCAGTCTTCTTCGAGAACCTCACTGGGCTAGAAGCATACCATCAATTGATCGAAGAAAAAGAAGAAGCAGAAGAAGAAGAAGAAGAAGAAGAAGAAGAAGAAGAAGAAGAAAGTGTTCACCAAAATGAAAAAAGTCCACAAGTTGACATCTACATAAATGAGAAATTCTGGAACAAGTATCAAGCTATCTATACCATGGCCAGTTAATAGGGGACGGTGACACATGCCAAAGGGAGATCATTAATAGAATTGCAATGGACAAGAATATATTTCTTCTTCTTGTTGTTCTTGTTCTTGTTCTTGTTCTTCTTCTTCTTCTTCTTGTTCTTCTTGTTCTTCTTCTTCTTCTTCTTCTTCTCCTCCTTTTCCTTCTTCGTTCTCAATCTCCTGCTACCGAGCAGTTACCAGCCTACGCCAAATATCGGCCTACAGTGTCTAGAAGAGAGAAGAATTCGTGGTGACATTACAGGTTTATAAGATGATCAGAGAAATCGATAAATTAGACAAAAACAATTTTTTTTTTAATGCAACCACCCACAAGAACAAGAGGGCATAGCTACAACCACCCACAAGAACAAGAGGGCACAGCTACAGCCACCCACAAGAACAAGAGGGCATAGCTACAACCACCCACAAGAACAAGAGGGCACAGCTACAACCACCCACAAGAACAAGAGGGCATAGCTACAAGCTGACTAAAGAGAGGTCCAGGTTAGATATTAGGACATATTTGTTTAGTCAGAGAGTGGTGAATGCTGGGAATGCTTTGCCACGGGAGGTAGTGGAGGCAGGGACAGTTAATGCATTTAAGATTAAATTGGAGGCACATAGCTTTTAGAGCAAAGTGATGTAAATGAAACTGGTTGTACATAGACTCTGCAGAGTCTTCTAAACCAGTATAAAGACGTTAAGTTAATTTAATTTAAGTTAAGTTAAGTTAAGTTAAGTTAAGTAAAGCCCTGAAATGGAATTTGCAAGTAGCAGGATATAGTCCGGAGAACAGAATGTGTTGTGTCGTAGTTTACAGCTTGACTGCGACATTTGCACCTTTCTGCCCGACATACCCGTCTGATCAGAAACTAAAAACGAGAATCATAAAACGCTATGTGTATTCAGTTTTATCGTGTGGAGTAGAAACGTGGACTCAGGCCAAGAAAACGGAGCAAAGTATTGAAGCTTTTGAAATGTTGGTATTCAGTTCTTGGAAAGATGAGCAAACAAATAATGAGATTCTAGAACAACTCCAGGTGGAGAAGATGCTTCTCAAGGAAATAAAAAGCAGAAAAACAAAACATTTTGGTCATGTCAAGCGACATGTCAGTCTGCTGAAGATTGTATTGGAGGGAAGAGTGGAAAGTAAGAGAGAGTCAAAGAGCGGTAGAGGTACAGACGGACAGACAACATCAGGATGGGGTACGGACACAGTCTGACTGAGTTTGTTAGCTTGACATGGGGCACAGACACAGTCTGACTGAGTTTGTTAGCCTGACATGGAGCAGAGACACAGTCTGACTGAGTTTGTTAGCCTGACATGGGGCACAGACACAGTCTGACTGAGTTTGTTAGCCTGACATGGGGCAGAGACACAGTCTGACTGAGTTTGTTAGCCTGACATGGGGCAGAGACACAGTCTGACTGAGTTTGTTAGCCTGACATGGGGCAGAGACACAGTCTGACTGAGTTTGTTAGCCTGACATGGGGTAGGGACACAGTCCGACTGAGTTTGTTAGCCTGACATGGGGCACAGACACAGTCTGACTGAGTTTGTTAGCCTGACATGGAGCACAGACACAGTCTGACTGAGTTTGTTAGCCTGACATGGGGGTAGGGACACAGTCTGACTGAGTTTGTTAGCCTGACATGGGGCAGAGACACAGTCTGACTGAGTTTGTTAGACTGACACGGGGCAGAGACAGCTGGAGACCCTTTAACGTCAACCTCTGATGCAGTGATGGCACTTGATGATGATGCTCATGATGTTGATGATGATATTATAATTAAAATCCAATATTAGATAATTAAAATAAAATATTTGATAATTAAAATAAAATATTTGATAATTAAACCCCAATGTATTATCATTAAAATCGATTATTTGATCATTAAAAGCCAATAGTTAATTATTGCAATTGAGTAATTAATTATCGTATGGCGAATAATTTTGACGGGCAGCGCGGTTTGAGCCGTTGAAAGACATGTGACAGAGACCAGAATATGTCTACTGCCACACTGATAGTATGCTGTAAGAACCGACTAACTGTAAGGTGTAACCCCTCTATCGTAGAGGACTTTTCAACACAAGTGTATGTATACCCACCCATTTATCACCATCAAGTATTATGCAGAGTGGTGTTGAAGATAAGTTTCTTTCATAACCATCTTCCCGTTGAAAAGTTCAGAACTTCAGAGTATCTCCATTTCCCTAACTAATTTCTTGTGTTATCTGATTCATGTTTGTTCCCAGTCTTCCTCTGTTTATCTTGTCTTTAAACATGTATACTCCCACGGTGTTATCCAGACTGTCCAACTGCAGTATGTGTTAAATACTCCATGTCTGTCTTACATTCCGATGTGTTATCAGCCATGCACACAGGTCCACGGAGTATATAGAAGCTGTCTGGGTGTTCGAGAAAGTTCAAGAAAACCATGATATTAAGTATGATAGCAGTTTTGTTTTCTCTTCTTCTTCTTCTTCTTCTTCTACTTCTTCTTCTTCTTCTTCTTCTTATTTTTCTTTTCCTTTTTCTTTATCTTCTTCTTCTTCTTCTTCTTCTTCTTCTTCTTCTTCTTCTTCTTCTTCTTTTTCTTCTTCTTCTTCTTCTTCTTCTCCTGCTTCTTCTTCTTCTTCTTCTTCTTCTTCTTCTTCTTCTTCTTCTTCTTCTTCTTCTTCTTCTTATTATTATTATTATTATTATTGTTATTGTTATTTTTCTTTTTCTTTATCTTCTTCTTCTTCTTTTTCTTCTTCTTCTTCTTCTTCTTTTTCTTCTTCTCCTGCTTCTTCTTCTTCTTCTTCTTCTTTTCTTCTTCTTCTTCTTCTTCCTTCGGCGTTGGTCCAAAAGAGGGCGTAGTGCTGTTGTGTCGTAAGTTTACATCGAGGCTGCAATATCTGCGCCTTTGGGCCCTCACATCAGGTTTTAGCTGGCCTTATTGGACACCTGGTTTGTCTTCCCACTGCGATCCCTACTCCAGTATCAAGACTGCACTAGTTCAGGTTGTTTCCAGGACCGCTACTTGGAGACGAAAACAAGTTTGGTCAGCTCTATCATCAGTCTGACCCTGATGCAAGCATCCAGCTATGAGTCACTGACCCTGATGCAAGCATCCAGCTACCAGTCACTGACCCTGATGCAAGCATCCAGCTACCAGTCACTGACCCTGATGCAAGCATCTAGCTGCCAGTCACTGACCCTGATGCAAGCATCCAGCTATGAGTCACTGACCCTGATGCAAGCATCCAGCTATGTGTCACTGACCCTGATGCAAGCATCAAGCTATGAGTCACTGACCCTGATGCAAGCATCCAGCTATGTGTCACTGACCCTGATGCAAGCAGCCAGCTATGAGTCACTGACCCTGATGCAAACATCCAGCTATGAGACACTAACACTGATGCAAGCATGCAGCTATGCGTCGCTGACCCTGATGCAAGTATCCAGCTATAAAAGCTCTATAAAGGCCAGTAAATACGGTCCACGTCTCAACTCTATAAAGGCCAGTAAACACGGTCCACGTCTCAACTCTATAAAGGCCAGTAAACACGGTCCACGTCTCAACTCTATAAAGGCCAGTAAACACGGTTCACGTCTCAACTCTATAAAGGCCAGTAAACACGGTTCACGTCTCAACTCTATAAAGGCCAGTAAACACGGTCCACGTCTCAACTCTATAAAGGCCAGTAAACACGGTCCACGTCTCAACTCTATAAAGGCCAGTAAACACGGCCCACGTCTCAACTCTATAAAGGCCAGTAAACACGGTTCACGTCTCAACTCTATAAAGGCCAGTAAACACGGCCCACGTCTCAACTCTATAAAGGCCAGTAAACACGGTTCACATGGTTTAGAAACCACAGATATGGCCATCTCTACTCTCTTCTTCGTTCCATGTCGAATTCGTTTTTTAGAGCAGCATAGATGGCGCCTAACAGGCTGCGGGTCTACTTTGCTCTGGTGTTTGGCTTGGCTTGGCTTTGTTCGTTCTCAATCTCCCGCTACCAAACCCTAAAAGGGCTTAAGTAGCAGAATGTAGTCCAGACAATAGAATGTGTAGTGTCATAGTGTACAGCTTAACTGCGATATTTGCACCTTTCGGTCCAACACATCCGACTTCAGCAAGCATTTTTTTAAGTACCGGGTTAGCATTCCCTCTTCGATCCCTTCTCATTAGCCAGTCTGCTCTGTTGCAGCCTGTTATCCAGGATCACCGCGTGGAGGTGTAGAAGTGTCTTGGCAGCTATGGTTTGCTGGCCCTGACTCTAGCAGTCAGCTATGGGTCACTGACCACTGCAGCTCATGCGCTGCTCAGCATCTTGATCCCCCTCTAGTGGTTGAGTCTATTAAGATGAGCGCGCACAAGGGTTAACCACCCTCTGTATGCGATTGTCACAAACGCAGTGGATGATTAAGCTGCTCAAGCCTAGCCCGCTAAGCAGGAAACCCTTCTCCCAGCTGTATCCAGCTCATACCAGAGTAAAAGCACAGGTCAACTAAGAACCTAATAACCTTTTATGAGGTGTTGGTAGCCAATGTCCTTCCTTGCTGCCTTTCATTCCTAATTAGTATATTACTATTTTTCAGTACAGCTGGGTTGACTGGAGCGTGTTGACGAGGATCGTGAAGCTTGCCATGAGAAATGAGAACTTTACTTCCCTGCTTCAAAGATGTTCTGTGTGCGTCTACCTGTATGGGTCTACCTGTATAGGTCTACCTGTATGGGTTTACTGTATGTGTCTACCTGTATTGGTCTACCTGTATGGGTCTACCTGTATGTGACTACATGTATGACTCTACATGCATATATCTACTGCATGGTCTACATATATGGGTCTACCGGTATTGGTCTACCTGTATGGGTCTACATGTGACAAAGAGACGAAAGAGCTAACCTCAGGGCCAGGTGAATCATACTGATCCCACCTCACGTTCTCATTGTGTTCCTGGAAACAGGATATGTGACAGCAGCCTGACCAACAAAGTAGGGACCGACATAGTGGTGAGCCTTTTGGGAAGAGTTGAATTGCATGACAGTGCAGGAGGACCCAGGTTCCATTTCTTCAGTATATCCGGAGATGTAAGAAAAGCCACTGTAACCTGTTACAATAGTGTAGATGTCTTTATGTGTAGTTTGGACAACAGCCACAAACAACGTTCTAAAACATAATTTGGGAAACTGGGGACTTGTCCACTCAGGCATGACACACTGACCAGGGGGAACTGGGGACTTGTCCAGTCAGGCTTGGCACACTGACCAGGGGGAACTGGGGACTTGTCCAGTCAGGCTTGGCACACTGACCAGGGGGAACTGGGGACTTGTCCAGTCAGGCATGACACACTGACCAGGGGAACTGGGGACTTGTCCAGTCAGGCATGACACACTGACCAGGGGGAACTGGGGACTTGTCCAGTCAGGCACGACACACTGACCAGGGGGAACTGGGGACTTGTCCAGTCAGACATCACACACTGACCAGGGAGACCTGGGGACTAGTCCAGTCAGGCAGGACACACTGACCAGGGAGAACTGGCGACTAGTCCAGTCAGTCATGACACACTGACCAGGAACAGACAACTAAACGAATACAATGCTATTGAGGGATGGAAATGCTGAGCAGCGCATGAGCTGCACCGGTTAGCGACCCATAGCTGACTGCTAAGGTCAAGGCCTGCGAACCAGAGCTGCCAAGACCCTTCTACACCTCCACGCTGTGATCCTGGATAACAGGCTGCAACAGACCAGACTGGCTAAGGAGAAGGAATCGAAGAGGCAATGCTAACAAGGTACTCAAAAATGCTTGCTGAAGTCGAATATGTCGGACCGAAAGGTGCAAATATCTCAGTCAATCTGTAAACTAGCGACACAATGCATTCCGTTATCCGGACTACATTTTGCTACTTGCAAAGTCCTGTTCATGGCTTGGTAATGGGAGATTGAGAACAGGTCAAGAAGAAGAAGGAAAAAAATGATAATGAACCTCAGGCTGAAAGCAAAGTTTATCCTCCTGAACTTTGCCAACAGAACATGGCCAGAAAGCACACTACCAAAAACAAGGTTTACCGTAAACATCATAGCTCATGTTGAAAAAAATAAACCGTCTGATGACCCAAAAAATGACAGACCAGTCTCACTGACATCATCAATTGGGAAACTTGCAGAACTAATGGTGAACCACAGACTGTACTGATGGCTGGAAACCAATATAATAATTGATGACAGCCAAGCAGGCTTCAGAAAATACTGCAGAACTGATGACCAACCTTTTCATTGTGTGCAGACAACTGTAGATGGTTTTAAGAGAAGAAACATACCATAGCAGTATTCATTGACCTGCATCAAGCAGCAAACACACCACAGCCGTATTCATTGACCTACAGCAAGCAGCAAACACACCACAGCAGTATTCATTGACCTGCATCAAGCAGCAAACACACCACGGCAGTATTCATTGACCTACAGCAAGCAGCAAACACACCACAGCAGTATTCATTGATCTACAGCAAGCAGCAAACACACCACAGCAGTATTCATTGACCTACAGCAAGCAGCAAACACACCACCGCAGTATTCATTGACCTACAGCAAGCAGCAAACACACCACCACAGTATTCATTGACCTACAGCAAGCAGCAAACACACCACAGCAGTATTCATTGACCTGCAGCAAACACATCACAGCAGTATTCATTGACCTACAGCAAGCAGCAAACACACCACAGCAGTATACATTGACCTGCAGCAAGCAGCAAACAAACCACAGAAGTATTCATTGACCTACAGCAAGGATACGGCAAAATATGGAGGCAAGGACTTTCTAATAAAATGACAACAATAAGTATATACGGAAAAATGATCCATCGGATCAGAGATTTCTTGAAAAATTTAAAAATTCAAACGATAATAGACGGCACCACTAAAGAAACACTAGAGGATGCATAACATGTCTGGATGCTGTTTTCATCATCACTTGCGGTGGACATCTATTATTAGAGGAGGTATTACCTCATGGTTCTGCATTAAGCTGCACCATTGTAATTTGTAATCCTAGTATTCAATCCGACATTGGATGTCTGATGTCAGGTAGCTAGATAATGTCTAAATACATATCTGTCCTTTGCCTTGGAGAACCACGTCGTACCAAGAACCACTCGCAGGCCATCTCTCCATCTCTTTAGTGGAGGCGCTGGAACGTTATAGGGCCACCAGTACATAACTCTTTGTGTCCATCAGTTGTCATACAATCGTATAACATGACCAGTCCATCTATGTGTCCATCGGTTGTCAGACAAGCGTATAACATGACCAGTCCATCTATGTGTCCATCGGTTGTCAGACAAGCGTATAACATGACCAGTCCATCTATGTGTCCATCGGTTGTCATACAATCGTATAACATGACCCGCCCAACAGTATGTTCATCGGTTGTCAGACAAGCGTATAACATGACCAGTCCATCTATGTGTCCATCGGTTGTCAGACAAGCGTATAACATGACCAGTCCATCTATGTGTCCATCGGTTGTCAGACAATCGTATAACATGACCCGCCCAACAGTATGTCCATCGGTTGTCAGACAAGCGAATAACATGACCAGTCCATCTATGTGTCCATCGGTTGTCAGACAAGCGTATAACATGACCAGTCCATCTATGTGTCCATCGGTTGTCAGACAAGCGTATAACATGACCAGTCCATCTATGTGTCCATCGGTTGTCAGACAAGCGTATAACATGACCCGCCCATATATGTGTCCATCGGTTGTCAGGCAAACGTATAACATGACTCGCCCATCTATGTGTCCATCGGTTGTCAGACAAACGTATAACATGACTCGCCCATCTATGTGTCCATCGGTTGTCAGACAAGCGTATAACATGACCCGCCCATCTTTTTTTTGTTACTTGGGCTGTATCCACGACGTCGCTGAAAGCGGTCTGGCACCAAATGTCAGTGCTGTGTATGCGGTCTCGTAATGAGACTGACAGTGTTCTTTAATGACCCATCGATTTTTGAGTCACTCGAAGTCTGTCAGCATCTGTTTTTCTGAAGTCCCAGACCTCACAGCCATATATCATGGCAGGAATGACCAATCTGTCAAATATGTGAGATCTCGGCTTGTCCTTTTCCATCTGCTGAAGGATCGGTTTGATTTGGTGAAACCTGAGCCAACCTGCTGCTTCTCTCCTTGACATCTCGCGATTCAGTTGATGAGAGTTTGTAATTTCCTGGCCCAGGTAGATGTTAGAATTTACGTTTTGATGGCATTAGTTCCTCTTTTTGAGAACAACATATATTCAGCATGTACTGGGCTGCATGTACTGGCAAAGATGGCGCCATAACTGGCTGCGAGTCTACATTTCTCTACTGTTTTGGATCATTATGGATGCGGCAAGACCACGGATTTGCCTGGAATTCACACTAGTCGACGACTTACACTTGTGTTCACGGAAACGTGGTGTATTTTCTGTCGGGACTTGTTATTTCGTTCTTTTTGTGTGATTTCTTCCATCCGTTTATCCTGGTCTGGACGCCGGCTGAATCAGTGAATGGAACTACGCTTATACCAGTTATACCTGTGTCGTGTTTCACGAGTTAGTTCTGCCGGTTCACCTTCACGAATGTGGCGTGTGGGAATTTTAGATGCTACTATGATGAGATGAATACAGCTGGGGAGAGATGCCAGACTCACTCACACGCTGAGTGTTGTCCATACGACCTCTTGTGGTTATCGAAAAGGCACGACAAACTGCGTTAGATGCCTTCCCACCTTTCTACCCTGCGGGTTACATGTTTACGAAAAGGCTTCGGTGGTAACCCTGAGACAAAATCTGCATCCTATGCTATCTCCAGTCGTCTCGATGAATGTCTTGCCACTGGCAAAAGGTAGCTTAGGCTCTGTGAGTGAGGTTGACAAAAGGCGCAGTTTCTTCCTCACTTTAATCCAAATCACCGCGCAAGTCACCCATTTCAGCGGACACAGCAAGAGATACGGCTGAACAAAGAGAGTGGTCTTCATCACTTGTGATGGACAACTATTATACTGGGCTGCACTCTGTTCCTACATAAATGACGATACTCCCCTGCCCCACCCCTGCATCCTGGAGATCCACAAGACTTACTTATCTGGACAACAGAAAAATACAAAAGATTGGTCCAAGCAAAGTTAAACAAAGTCCTGGCCACAATAGTAGTATCCTGCAGGCTTTGGAAACTACAAATAAACACACATAAAACTGTATTCACAGTCTTCACCAGAAGAAAACAAGAAAACGTACCAACTCAAACTTGATTGACAGTTACTGACCAGAGATGAGGGTCCGTCGTACTTAGGAGCAGGTCTTGACAGACAACTATTGCTCAACTCATTTGCACACACAATGAAAAACACCTTGCACACACAATGAAAAACACCTTGCACACACGATGAAAAACACCTTGCACACACAATGAAAACACCTTGCACACACAATGAAAAACTCCTTGCACACACAATGAAAAACACCTTGCACACACAATGAAAAACACCTTGCACACACAATGAAAAACGTCTTGCACAAACCAGCTTGGGGGCAGAAAAAGGGAATTTAAGGCAGCTCTACCTGGGTCATGTTCGATCAATTATGGACTATAACCTCCCACTGCATACCACAATAAGAAAAACAGCCCTGAAGGATTTGGACCAAATCTAACACCAAGCTCTCATGTTTATATGCAGGAGGAAGGGGGGGGGGAAGGGGTGGACCACACCAACAGCTGCCTGCTAAATTGATGCCAACCTACCTATGGGCCTAAGGTGTGGGCCAACATAAAACCTGTAGTCCTAAGGTGTGGGCCAACATAGAACGTATGGGCCTAAGGTGTGGGCCAACATAGAACATGTGGTCCTAAGGTGTGGGCCAAAATAGAACTTATGGGCCTAAGGTGTGGGCCAACAAAGAACATTTGGGCCTAAGTTGTGGGCAAACATAGAAATATGGATCTAAGATGTAACCATGCAGTACTTGAGGCTACAGAACGATACAGAAGAAAGAGACAAGAACAACCAAACAGACAGCTGGTCGAAAACTGGAATCCAATTAATAGATTAAAACAGAAGTCCCCATTACAAGTAGCAACAACCATAGCAGAACAAAATCATCTTCCACATATACGGAAAAATAACACAAAAAATGGCCAATCCTTTACTCAGGAAAGGAGTTAAAACCACCTATAGTAAGAACCTTGCTTTTGGAAAGTACAATGACAAGAGAAAACAATCTAGTAATGCTAAAGACAGCAACCTTGGAGACAACTGACAGCTACCCTAACACTATGATACATGCATATACATATGGCTTTTCTTTAAGAGCCACTATAAATGCTGGGCTTGGGGCCTTAATAAAGTTCCCAAAGGGCGATACATTCCAACTATATGAACCATGTAGAGAATACTGTAACGACTACCAAGCAGAAATCACAGCAATAAACATCACCATCCAGGCAATACTCAAGAAGTTTCAGTAAGGAAAGCAAACATAGTCTGATATTGTAGTCTTCACAGATTTCAGAATATCGCTGCAAGCACTTGAGACATACATACAAGCACTAGAGACATAAATACAAGCACTAGAGACATACATACAATCACTAGAGACATACATACAAGCACTAGAGACATACCTACAAGCACTAGAGACATACCTACAAGCACTAGAGACATACCTACAAGCACTAGAGACATACCTACAAGCACTAGAGACATACCTACAAGCACTAGAGACATACCTACAAGCACTAAAGACATACCTACAAGCACTAGAGACATACCTAGTTAAACAACAACAACAATCAAGACCACTTTCTCTCTTCCATGTAGAGTTCCCTGGAGACAGGCTGTTTTCAAGACAGTCTGGCCCACGAGATGTGGATCGACGTGATCCCCGTAGTAGTTATCGTCACGCAGGTGAGGTCAAGTATAGCATAACCAACTAAAGGACCGCGGTCCATCTTCATCAGCACCCTCAGGTAGTGAGGAAAGCTACTACAACCCGACACTAACGCAATTTTCAGAGTACACAAAAGAGTAAACTTACCAATTGGGGACATTAAACAACAACACTATATAGATATGAGAAAATATTTGTTTAGTCAGAGAGTGGCGAAAGCTTGGAATGCATTGTTACAGGAAATAGCGGAGGCAAGGACAATTAATGCATTTAAGAATAGATTGGATGCGAGTAGATTTTAGAGCAAGGAAATGTAAATGAAACTGGTTGTATACAAAGTCTTCTAAACCAGTATAAAGACGTTAAGTTAACAACAACAACAACAACAACAACAACAACAACAACAACAGCAACAACAACAACAACAACAACAACAACAAAACAAATTCAAAAATTGTAGCTTACATTTCATCATTAAAATCCACATTAAGCAGACGTCATGAATTCCAAGTTTCTGACTTTGTTTAAAAACCATCAAATCGAATACTAGAAAATAACCAATCTCACAACAACATTATGTCCACTCGGAATCTCTGATCCCCGTGTGAGCATGAAGGAAGATTCGAATAGCGCTCTTCTCGAGTTCAGACCTGGGCGCTAACACTCAGGAGTTCCGTATGGTCGTGTGTGAAAATATCAAGCAGCTTATCAGTGGCGTTTGATGGCGATATCAGTTCCGGGGTTCCACTTTAGAAAAAGGCCAACTTGTCTTGACAAGAGAAGAGGAGGTGCGGTCTCTTACTTAAATGCCAAGTTCAGGGAGAAGTCCAGCGCAGGGCATTGCATGGGGATGCCATAGTCGTGCCTGAGTAACGGACTGTCAACATGGCTCCTCCCATCTTGCATTTGACCAGCGGCCCGTCCACAGTTTAACCACGCCTCCTGCCCTCTATACAACTTCTCATTGGTTGATTAGTAAGTGCTCTCTAAAGTAACTCGCAGACTGGGTGCGACCCTCGGTGGTTGTCAACTCAGAGCAATGGACCAAGTCGTGTTGTGTCCCCGTATTGTTGTTAGTTGGTCCTACAGGAAACATACCAAACCAAATACACGATGAAGAAGAATTACAGTGGGTCTCAGACGCAGCGCAGCGCAGTACGGCTCATTAAAATAGTTGAAGACAAGACTTTGTTGGAGCCATTGTTGTGGACATGGGATGAGGATCGAGTGAGAGAGCCAATAGTCCGTAGTTGTTGTTTGTAGAATTGATCCTTCTTTATGATAATGTAGTTTTTATTGATCGTCTCCTGGCGGATAACGTGTCGGAATATATTTTCTCGTTATAGAGACGCTCCAGTTTATCCAGTTGGAAAATTGAACCTGGCTTAATGTTTGTGAACAGTAGAGATAAAGTGAGTGTTATACGCTACGGCGTAAAAAGGCTGAGACACATGACGAGGGAAAGTCAGTAAATGGAGCACATATGGCTTTTAAAAATAAAACTAAATTAGATGCGAACTCTAAAACTATTTATTATTGATTGCATTGACATTGTCCCTTATTTCTCAACATATTTAAACCCCAACATTGATGTTAGTAAGTTCCTAACCATGGCGACACCATCTGCCGGTTTTGTCTTGATGATGTAACGTGCCCTGTATTTGGATTAAAGTGAGGAAGAGGCTGCGCTGGTCACCAGCCTCACTTTCTGGTCCCCAACTGCAAGACATAAGTAAAGATGACTGGATGTCATTCAGGATGCACTGTGCTCGTATCTCCTTTGAGACCAGGGGTGGCTTGAAACCTGTGTGACTCGAACCCACGCCTTCTCCGTTCATCTCTTTGAGAAACGAATGCCTTACCTCTTGACCACAGCTACCCAACAACATCGACACACTTATCTTATTCTTCTTCTTCTTCTGCTTTCGTTCTCAATCTCCCGCTACCAAACCATGAAAGGGCTTAAGTAGCAGAATGTAGTTCAGAGAACGGAATGCGTTGTGTCGTAGTTTACAGCTTGACTGCGATATTTGCACCTTTCGGTCCAACACACCCGACTTCAGCAAGCATTTTAGAGTACCGGGTTAACATTCCCTCTTCGATCCCTTCTCCTTAGCCAGTCTGCCCTGCTGCAGTCTGTTATCCAGGATCACCGCGTGGAGGTGTAGAAGGGTCTTGGCAGCTATGTTTCGCTGGCCCTGACGCTAGCAGTAAGCTATGGGTCGCTGACCACTGCAGCTCATGCGTTGGTCAGCGTCTTGATCCCGACACACTTATGATAACTGTCCATCGTTGCGGATAATGACCACTGACATCGTCCTGGTTGAATGTGTCCAGTTCTGTTTTTTTGTCTGCACTGACCATCATGTTTTAGCGCAGCGTTAGCTGGACCGCAAGCGGCATATTAGCTCAATGCGGGCGCGGAATGTCCTATTGTATGGTTTGTACAATAACCTTTCTGCTACCAGTGAGGGCAGTCTAGCTGCTCGCTTCCTGTACACTTATCTCACCACTTTATAAGAGCACCCAGAACCTGCAGCATAAAAGTGTTTGGTAACCTGTTTTAGCGAAATGAGGAACTGAGACGTTAGTCCAGTCAGGCACATCATACTGACCAGGACGTTGCGTCAGGGTCAGGCACAATACACTGAATAGGACGTCATGTCAGGGTCAGGCACAACATACTGACCAGGACGTCGCGTCAGGGTCAGGAACAATACAATGACCAGGACGTCGTGAAAGGGTCAGGCACAACATACTGACCAGGACGTGACGTCAGGGTGAGGCACAATACAATGACCAGTACGTCATGAAAGGGCCAGGCACAACATTCTGACTAGGACGTCATGTCAGGGTCAGGCACAACATACTGACTGACCAGGATGTCATGTCAGGGTTAGGCGCCATACACTGACCAAGACCACAATCTCTCTTCCATGTAGCGTTCCCTAAAAACAGGCTGTTTTCAAGACAGCCTTGCTGACAAGATGTGGATCGATGTGATCCCAGTAGTAGTGAGCGCTAGATGAAGCAAAGTATAGCACAACTGCTTGGAGGAGCAAGGTCCACCTTCATAAGCACGTTCAGAATGTGAGTAATGCTACAACCCGCCATTTAACGTCCTTTTCATGGCGCACAAAAGAGTAAACTTACTCAGCGTGGGCATTAAACAACAACAACAATAACAACAACAACAACAACAATCTCTTCATCATTAGCGAACAACTCCCACCAAGGTGGGTTTTTAGCGCATCAAACAGGTAGAAATCGCTCGATCGGGACTAAGTCGGGACTGTAAGGTATAGGTTCAAGAACCTAGCTGATCAATTCTCTTCTCGGCTAATGAACCGAGTCGTCTGTGGTCAGGCCCTGTCATGATGATGGTGCAGAACTCGTCTAGTCGGCAAGCTTGGGCGTTTTATTCGAACTACATCTCGCGGCATAAACAGAACATCACACTAAGCATTTCCCTGGAAATATCATTTACAGAAAGTCTTTTTGACCTTCCCCCAACTTAGAACAGCACGCTGCTCTTTGATTATAACATGTTAGAGCACGTGCGCCATGTTGGTATTGGCCTGCGCACGCGCATGCGCCATCTAGCACTTGTAATCTAAAGTAATCCGAAAGTGTCGCTGCCACCAAATAACATCTGTAGAAACTGCCAGCGCAACTTTAAATATCTAGGAGTGGTAATAGACAGCAGGGGAGGAATCAAAGAGGAGTTAACTGCACGAAGGGCAGCAGCAGGTAGACTGTTCCATGCAAGGAAAACAAAGATGGATGTATACCGCTCGACCTATGTGCCTGTCCTGACATATGGATGTGAGTCATGGGCAATGACTACAGCCCAAGAAAGGCAATTACAAACTTCAGAAATGAGGTACCTAAGAAAGGCGGTTCAGGTGACGAAAAGGGACAAGATCCGTAACCAGACAATACGTAGCAATCTTGAAGTTCAACCCATGCAAAGCGGTCATAGGAGATCAAAAATCAAGGACCCCGCAGACCCCGAGGACGTCCCAAAGTAGACAACATACGACAGTCCCTAAGTGATAGAGGGCTGGATTGGAAAGAGGCCAGGAAAAAGACGGCGGATAGAGCAGTGTGGCCTTCTCTTTGGCAAACCTCTACACCTCACGGTAGAAGAGGAGCGACTAAGTAAGTAAGTAAAGAAACTGCCGGCTACATTTTTCATCTTTCCAGTGTCAGTTTGTGACATACTTACTGACGTACATCGTACATCGATGTCGCTAATATTTAAATCCTTCAGCAGTGCCCGATGTGGGACCATTTGACCCGCGCACGCGTATCAACCACAGCCATTTTGGTTACTCTAAGGGTGGGAGTCTATTGTTGACATGCTGTCTGAAACTCTTGAGCAGCGCTAAAAAAAAGCACTAAACCCTTTTCTCGACTCTATCATACACACACACACACATAAAATCTTCTAACATGAATTAACCACTGCTGTTTTCACATCTTATGTGTGGCAGTGGTCATATTCACGTCCCTGTTATACAGTAATTTGTATCTTCCACTCGTCAGAACACACTGTTAGTAGCATATAATCTTGTATCTTGTACTCGTTGGTAACATATAATCTTGAATCTTGTACTCGTTAGTAGCATATAATCTTGTATCTTCCATTCGTTAGTAACATATAATCTTGTATCTTCCATTCGTTAGTAACATATAGTCTTGTATCTTCCATTCGTTAGTAACATATAATCTTGAATCTTGTACTCGTTAGTAGCATATAATCCTGTATCTTCCATTCGTTAGTAGCATATAATCTTGCATCGTGTACTCGTTAGTAGCATATAATCTTGAATCTTGTACTCGTTAGTAGCATATAATCTTGTATCTTGTACTCGTTGGTAACATATAATCTTGAATCTTGTACTCGTTAGTAGCATATAATCTTGTATCTTCCACTCGTTAGTAACATATAATCTTGTATCTTGTACTCGTTAGTAGTATATAATCTTGTATCTTCCACTCGTTAGTAGCATATAATCTTGTATCTTCCACTCGTTAGTAACATATAATCTTGTATCTTCCACTCGTTAGTAGCATATAATCTTGTATCTTCCACTCGTTAGTAACATATAATCTTGTATCTTCCACTCGTTAGTAGTATAGAATCTAGTATCTTGTACTCGTTAGTAGGATATAATCTTGTATCTTCCACTCGTTAGTAACATATAATCTTGTATCTTCCACTCGTTAGTAACATATAATCTTGTATCTTGCACTCGTTAGACCACAATGTTAGTCGCACAGCATGACCTGTGGCAGTGATCCTATTCATGTCTCTGTCCCACACAGAACCCTCACATCCTTCACTATAGAACATGTTTTGTCAGTCAGATAGTGTGAAGCAGGTTGGAATTCATTATGTTTTGGTATAGAACATTTTAGCAGTCGTTTCCTGAGGACGTCCGATCTCAATATTTACAATCTCAGTGGAGGCTTCTCTCGTACCGCCAGAAGAGGTGCGGCTGTTGAAATTGAACGAGAGAAACAAGAAAACGACCATAGACACCCTCTGTTTGGACATCAAGAGCAGACCACAAGATTCAAATCCAAGAATAGTTTCCTTAAATCAGCAAAGCCCATACAGTCAAGCAGTGAAAGTCCTCGCACTGAATTATGGCACGAAATGATCCAGGACCCAGAGCTTCAAGAGGAACCAGCCCCTGGACATCCCTTACCCTACTCACTTTGGAGGACAATAAATAGACTTCCAACTGGCGTATCACGATGTAGGAGGGACATAAAGAGATGAGGTCTCTCGGATGGCGATACACGTGACTGTGGTGCGGTACAAGATCCAGGTCATCCTATGATTTGTCCCAACCTTCCGGATACATGTGACGAGAGCGACAGGCTGAAGGCTAACGACAGGGCAATTCAAGTCGCTGAACACTGGATGAAGGCTATATGACGTGGTGTTTGGACAGGGGAAGTAAGTTGGATGAACTCTATATGACGTGGTGTTTGGACAGGGGAAGTAAGTTGGATGAACTCTATATGACGTGGTGTTTGGACAGGGGAAGTAAGTTGGATGAACTCTATATGACGTGGTGTTTGGACAGGGGAAGTAAGTTGGATGAAGGCTATATGACGTGGTGTTTGGACAGGGGAAGTAAGTTGGATGAACTCTATATGACGTGGTGTTTGGACAGGGGAAGTAAGTTGGATGAACTCTATATGACGTGGTGTTTGGACAGGGGAAGTGAGTTGGATGAAGGCTATATGACGTGGTGTTTGGACAGGGGAAGTAAGTTGGATGAACTCTATATGACGTGGTGTTTGGACAGGGGAAGTAAGTTGGATGAACTCTTTATGACGTGGTGTTTGGACAGGGGAAGTAAGTTGGATGAACTCTATATGACGTGGTGTTGGGACATGGGAAGTAAGTAAGTGGAGCAGGTTTCGGACGTTCTTCCTCTGTCGCTCTATTTGTCCAAGCATGACTCCAACACTGCGTCTGGTTTACCCTAACCAGGCTTTGGGAGAACTTAATTCCTATTATTTGCAGTAGGATTTAAAAGCAGCGTTGTATTCAGTTCTCAGGAAACAGTAGTCCTATTCAATTTGCCCCGGGAACTAATGAAGTTAAAGTTTTGAAGTGCTCCACAATAAAATAATCGATTCTAACGGGCAGAAGTCTGGCGGGACTAGATTTGTATCAATGACCAGAAACGTATTGGAAGTCTCTCTCGTTTCACCTCTGGGAGATATGACTCTCCATTTTGACCGTTTTAGTCATCGACTGAGTGATTTCATGATTTCACCACACTACAAATGACACAGGCCATATTTGGCTTCCCATGCATCAGTATCCGAGCAGTTCACGCAGATGGTCGACCCAACACGAAAATAAGATATCGATACTCTTCAAACATGTCGCTAAGGGCAAGTAATCCACGACGATTAGCTTGAGCTCTTCTCTGGGGCTGTCCTCCCCTACCGATCCCAGCGGAACCGAGTTATTCCCTCTCATGGTTCTGTGTCCTATATGGAGTTATTGTCAGAACCTGAGCTTGTCCTTTATCCGCTCTGGGCAACAATGATTTTTGCCGCCCTTTATTTTTAATTATAAATATTTATTTTAAAATATAATTTTTGACAGTGAGTGTATGTATTTGTTGAATAACAAAATCCTTCTGTTTTATTCAAAAATTATATTTAAATAAAAAACAGTAACAAAACAAAATTAAATATATAGGAAGGATATACACAATTTAAACAAATATTTTGAGAATGGAGATGAAACCAGTGACCTCAGCGCTAAGATGGGTATCTGAGACACCTTTACAAAGGCAGCCATTTCATCTGACGCGCAAGCCGTACTTCAGAAGGTACAGAAGGGATGGCTTAGGTACGAGTAGACATCAGCTGTTGAGGCCTCAAACCTCCAGGTGTTGACATGGATCTACTGTCCTGCACATGCTGGGGTTCAGGGCAACGAAAGAGCTGACATCTTAGCTTCACAAGCTCCCATCACGGACACGTTGGTGATGGGTAGAAGTGACATTTTGAAGTAAATCAATTCTCGCCTGTTAGAGGTGGACAATGCTATAGGTGAATGTAAAAAGTCGTCTTCTTCTTCTTCTTCTTTTTCTTTGACGTTCGTCCTTTTGAATGACACCACAACGTTTTGAGTCGTTGATCGCTGTTAACCCATTTACTGTACTAAATCTTTGTCAGCTATGAGTCGCTGGTCGCGTCAGTCCATTCACTGTCGTGTCCACACAAACCTCCCATGGGTACACACACGACTTACAAGGCAAACCTCAGTCGACAAGAACATCGGTTCCACACAAACCTCCCGTGCAAACCTCAGTCGACAAGGACATTGGATCCACACAAAACTCCCAAGGAAAACCATGAGCTGACAAGAACAGTAGATCCACAAACACTTCCAAAGGCAACCCTCAACATTAGAAGGACAGCAGATTCCCACTAGCCTTTCTTCTTCTTCTTCTTCTTCTTCTTCTTCGTTCTCAATCTCCCGCTACCAAACCATGAAAGGGCTTAAGTAGCCGACTGTAGTCCAGAGAACGGAGTGCGTTGTGTGGTAGTTTACAGCTTGACTGCGATATTTGCACCTTTCGGTCCAACACATCCGACTTCAGCAAGCAATTTTTGAGAACCGGGTTAGCATTCCCTCTTCGAATTCTTCTCCTTAGCCAGTCTGCCCTGCTGCAGCCTGTTATCCAGGATCACCGCGTGGAGGTGTAGAAGGGTCTTGCAGCTCTCGTTCGCTGGCCCTGACGCTAGCAGTCAGCTATGGGTCGCTGAAAACTGCAGCTCATGATCCCCCACTAGCCTTTCAAAACAAACCTCAGCCGATAAGGACAGTAGATGCACACAAACCACCGAAAGCTTGAGACTTCACTGTCTCATTTTCAGCCCTAACACAGCCAGCCTATTATTTTGTTGCCAGTCAGGGAGGAGTAAGAGTTCGAAACTGCGAGGGCGCTCATTGAAGAGGTCTCAGGTAGCCACATCAGATATCAAGCTGCTAACTTAATCTCCGTCCTCAGACTGTCATGTAGCCACACCAGTTCTCCAAGCTGCTACATAAATCTCCGTTCAGAAGACGCTGAGCAGCGCATGAGCTGCAGCGGTCAGCGACCCACAGCTGACTGCTAGCGTCAGGGCCAGCGAACCAGAGCTGCCAAGACCCTTCTACACCTCCATGAGGTGATCCTGGATAGCAGGCTGCAGCAGGGCAGACTGGCTAAGGAGAAGGGATCGAAGAGGGAAGGCTAACCCGGTACTCATAAAATGCTTGCTGAAGTCGGATGTGTTGGACCGAAAGGTGCAAATATCGCAGTCAAGCTGTAAACTACGACACAACGCATTCCGTTCTCTGGACTACATTCTGCTACTTGAGCCCTTTCAGGGTTTGGTAGCGGGAGATTGAGAACGAACAAAGTAAAGCCGAGCCAATCTCCGTCCTGAGACTGTCAGGTAGCCACATCAGATATCAAGTTGCTACCTCAACCTCCGTCCTCAGACTGTCAGGTAGTCACATCAGATATCAAGTTTCTGCCTCAATATCCGTCCTCAGACTGTCAGGTAGCCACATCAGATACCAAGTTGCTACCCCAATCTCCGTCCTCAGGCTGTCAGGTAGCCACACCGGTTCTCCAAGCTGCTGCCTCAATCTCCGTCCTCAGACTGTCAGGTAGCCACATCAGTTCTCCAAGTTGCTTCCTCAATCTCCGTCCTCAGACTGTCAGGTAGCCACATCAGATATCAAGTTGCTTCCTCAATCTCCGTCCTCAGACTGTCAGGTAGCCACATCAGATATCAAGTTGCTGCCTCAATCTCCGTCCTCAGACTGTCAGGTAGCCACATCAGATATCAAGTTGCTGCCTCAACCTCCGTTCTCAGACTGTCAGGTAGTCACATCAGATATCAAGCAGCTACCTTAATCTCCGTTCTCAGACTGTCAGGTAGCCACATCAGATATCAAGTTACAGCCTCAATCTCCGTCCTCAGACTGTCAGATAGCCACATCAGATATCAAGTTGCTGCCTCAACCTCCGTCCTCAGGCTGGAGGTCGTTGCCCTGGATAGCCAGCTCTGATCGACAAGAACCTTTCTTCCCCCTCTAGCAGAGAAACGCCAACCATATCTCACCACAAAGTACAGATCCATAAAACTCTTCGGGAGAGCCAGTACTAACCGCAGAAAATTCGGAAAAGATAACTTTAAAAAATCAAACCAAAATTGTAAAAACTCTGCCACTTTAGAAAATTAAATGTCATCGACAACAGTTGATTTATTCCCATTATTCATCAGCAAACGCTGTCCCCTACCCCTCCAGATTGTGTCCTGAAAATTCCACTAGACGGAATGCAAATTTCCAATTTATATTCCATTGACGGTCATCGGACACCAGGAAGACGGTCTTCGGGGTATGTCTTTGACATGAATTAGCGGATGAACTCTGACCCGAATGACGAAATCATAAAATTACTTGTACAAGAATTAGTATAAGGACGCGAGATTTCTAAATGTATATTGTACATGAGTTAGTATAAGAACGCGAGATTTCTAAATGTACATTGTACAAGAATTAGTATAAGAACGCGAGATTTCGAAATGTACACTGTACAAGAATTAGTCGAAGAACTAGCACGATTTCTAAATGTACATTGTACAAGAATCAGTATAAGAACTTGCACGATTTCTAAATGTACATTGTACAAGAATCAGTATGAGAACTAGCACGATTTCTAAATGTACATTGTACAACAATCAGTCGAAGAACTAGCACGATTTCTAAATGTACATTGTTCAATAATTAGTCGAAGAACTCATGTGAGATCAAAATATATGTTCTGCAAAAATTGGTCGAAGAACTAGCGAGATACATAAACGTATATTGTACAATAATCTGTGGAAGAACTAGCGAGATATATATTTATATATATAATGAAAGAATTAGTCGAAGAACTAATGTGATATTTAAAAATAGTTTCTAGAAGAATTACTCAAGGAATTATGGCAGAGATAGATATTCTCTTGTCTATATTATGTCGCGTTGTTGTTGTTACTGAATGCCGGAGTCTTCTCCATTGCTTGTAATGAAACGGGCCTTAAGTAACGGGTTGCAGTAGTTTTCTTTACATCTCGAGTCCTTAAGTTGACTGTTCCCTACTCTAGAATCATTGAAGTCGTGGTCTGAAGACGGACGAAGAAGAAGGCATTTCGAACTTTCTGATGAAGGTGGACAGAGCGGTGGTGCAGTGCTTGGCTTCATCTGCGCGTCGCTCCTTACTACGGGCCTTACATCGATCCATCACTTTGTAACCAAGCTGCCATAAAACAGCCCGTTCCGAGGAATGAATGCGAGGGAGTCGAGGTAGAGGTCTTGGCTAGTATAGTTTGCCTGACCGTGACTAACATATCTGATGAGTATATTTTGCCTGACCCTGACTAACATGTCTGATGAGTATATTTTGCCTGACCCTGACTAACATGTCTGATGAGTATATTTTGCCTGACCCTGACTAACATGTCTGATGAGTATATTTTGCCTGACCCTGACTAACATGTCTGATGAGTATATGTTGCCTGACCCTGACTAACATGTCTGATGAGTATATTTTGCCTGACCCTGACTAACATGTCTGATGAGTATATTTTGCCTGACCCTGACTAACATGTCTGATGAGTATATTTTGCTTGACCCTGACTAACATGTCTGATGAGTATATTTTGCTTGACCCTGACTAGCATGTCCGATCAGTATATTTTGCATGACCCTAACATGTCTGATCAGTATAGTTTGCCTGACCCTGACTAAAATTTCCGATCAGTATATTTTACCTAACCTTTTAAAAGTCACATGAGTGGTATTTTTCTCCTCACTACAACGCTGTTAAACCTATATCATGGTTAAAGCCAGGTTGGCTGGGACGTGTACACTACTATGTTGGAATCACGCCTTAATATAAACAAAAGGACTGGGTCTGTGTTGGACAGAAATGTTGTCTCCTCAAGACGAAACTAACAACAAGATACATTTTGTTGCGGTGCAGCCATTTTGTCAGCGAACTAGTCACGCGGTTCTGGGGTTGTTTGCTCGTGGGATCCCCGATCCCTGTTGTGGAATGACACCTGCAATCTGATGTCCCAAAGAGAACCAGAAAGACTAGGTCAGGTTTCGGTTTATCTAGATGTTGTAAAAGTTTTTTTTCTTGCAGGGTTAACCACATTAAAGAGATTTTACAATTTTACTAAGAGTATGTGGGAGCTTATGCTAACAGGCGTCCCCTGGTCTCAATGGAGGTAGGACCAGACGTAGACATTTTTGAGATTGACGACATAACTCGGAGATCCCGTCTACATAACGTGTACGTAAAAGAACACGGGATGGTCAGGACGTCGCGTCAGGGTCAGGTACAACATACTGACCAGGACGTCTCGTCGAAGTCAGGCACAACATAATGACTCTGAAGTTGCGTCAGGGTCAGGCACAACATACTGACCAGGACATCACCCCAGTGTCAGACATTATATACTGACCAAGACCACGATCTCTCTTCTATGAAGTGTTCCCTGTAGACAGGTTGTGATCGAGGCAGTCTGACTAATGAGGTTTGTATCGACGTGATCCCCGCAGTAGTGAGCGCCATGCAGTTAAAACCAAGCAAAGTACAACCGCCTGGACGACCTCGGTCCACCATCATCAACACCCTTGGGATGTGAGGAAAGCTACAACAAACTGTCCCTTAACGTCCTTTTAAGGGCACACACAAGAGTAAACTTACTTCTCGTGGGCATTAAACAACAACAACAACAACAACAACATATAAACGTACTAGTAGCGAGTGTTGAACCCATAACTTTTGCCTTGAAACGCGTGTACTCTACCCGCTGAACTCCAGAAATAGGATTAACCATGAATTAACCATAGAGGCTGGCCGAGTACTTCTTCTTTCAATGTGCCTCCTGCGCCACCCCTCAGTTTGTTCGTCCACTTGTTTGCCTTGCCTACCTGCCACCATGTTATCCCGTTTTGGCGTCAATCTGTGGGTTTACATTCCACGCCACTCTCTTAGCGTCATTTAGTGTGTCTGTCAGTCTGTCTAGCTCTTGTGTCAATGTTTGTTTTTGGCTGTCTAGGGTTACCTACCCGTTATCCCTCGTCCCCCACCGTGGAGTGCAGTTCTGAAACGTATGAAGTCAGGAACAATGGTTCTTAACCTTTTATCGATGTACCCCCCAAGCAATCGTGGATAGACTTCAGTAGTCCATAAAATTGGCTGCAATATATATATATATATATATATATATATATTTATATATATATATATATATATATATATATATATATATATATATATATATACATATATATAAATGCATCAGGGTACTTGCGTTTTAATTCACCTCAAACAGATTGCTCTGGGTTCCTATCGTTCGTAACGGGACATTCCATTTTGGCGTAAAGGGACGACTGGTCGATCTAATTTTATTTCAGATAAATAATTAAAGACTTAGAGAAAGATGGAAGTGTAGAAAGAATCGTTATATTCATTTTTGCGAAGGGTTAAGTTATGATTAGATAACATGGTTGTTATGACATCGTCTGACAGCATGGATAATGCCATGCTGATGTAGAAACTGGACGCTGCTCTCCGTATCGTGGACCACCGTTGACAGATTCCAGAAATTCATTCCTGAGACTGCAGGAATTATGTAAACAGAAATTCTCGTCTATTCTAGCAGATTGTTTGACACCCCAAACAGTAATAAAGTGAACTATTCTGTGGCATAACTAGCTAAAAATAAATATATATTTCTTTTGTTTGTGGTGAATTAAGTAAATAGGCAAAATCAGACTGCCAAAAGTGTATAGATTATCTACCAGGTTTAGAACCGCTGTTTGTATTTCAGTAAGAACAGCCTCTTCATTCCTGGAAAGCATTCTTGACGAACGATTCCGTGGCCCCGGAGACACCCCATACAGAACGTTGACTGGAAGGTCGCTATTTGGCACAGGTATTGTCACAAAATATTAAACATCGTCTCCAAACTTGGACAAACTTTCCAGTGGCGGGGACACGTATCCTGTCCCCAAACGCACATCACCAAGAATGTTAAGTGAGTATTAAATGTAATAATAATTCTGGTTTTTCAAAATCTAAACTTTAAAACTTCCCGCGGAGCACGGTTCTTAAACAACACACGCCGTCCTCCTGTCTTGGACCAAGCGTTCCCGCTATGTCCACGTCTTCCCGGTTTTCTTTATGTTTGGTTGCCCGGTCTTGTCTTCTGTGTGTGTTATATTCTTCTGCTTCTACTTCTCTTCTCTTGAGTGTTCAAGAAAGAGGCTGCTGTACTTATGTTAGCGTCCTGCCTCAATGTTCGTCCTACCCAACGCTAGAGCCTTGTTCACTACGCCATAATTCACCGATATATGTTTGGTTTAACCAACAGTTCCCCGTTGGTTATCGTATCATACCATTTCGGTGACACAGTGAAAATGAGAGCCATATAGTCCTGCTGACAGATGCTCTCGCCGTAGTCACAGCGCTAAAAAGCCAGAAAAACACTGAGCTTAATGACTTAAGAGCAGCACTCTGCAAACTGTGCCAGCAGTCCGCACCAAAAAGGGTAGTGGTACAGTGGGTCCCATCACACTGCAACATCGAAGGCAACGAGGAGGCAGACAGGCTGGCAAAAGAAGGTGCAAGACTACCCCAAACAGATACCAGTATGACGTACGAAGAGTCAAAACGGCTTATCAAAGCCAGATACATGACCAAATGGGAAACCGAACATACTGGTTACACCAAAAACGATGCCTATTACCAGTTGAACAGAAGAGAGCAGGTCGTTGTCTTCAGACTTCGCACTGGCCACAATAGACTGAGGTACCACCTATTCAACAAATTGAAGATAGGGTGTACCGACGAATGCCCGTGTGGTACTGGTAAAATGACCGCTGAACATCTGCTGCAGAACTGCCCGACATACAAGGATCAGAGAGAGCAGATGTGGCCATCACCAGTGGAACCACAAGATAAGCTCTATGGCAGTGGCGACAGCCTCAGGATGACCGCCGCTTTTTTCGAAAAAAAATGGTTACTGTCTGACTGCGTACGCAGAAGAAGAAGAAGAAGAAGAAGAAGAAGAAGAAGTATCATACCATTTCCATCTCACAATTTTCCCATGCACTCATTTCTCAAAACTTGTAATTTCTTCTGTAGTTGTTGTCGCTGTTTCAGTCCTAGAACGGACTTTATATTGGAGTTGTAGATTCTTATTTTTGTGTCGAACTTAGTTTCTTTTGATTTCCATTAGTTCTCAATTTAATGAAAGTTCCTCTCACCTTTTGTATTATTATTCTGTCTTTATCTGATACTTCTAACTTGTATGTATCGCTACCAAGATAACTGAATGATTCCACATCTTGCAGGGGTGTGTCAACCAACATAATTTTTTTCATTTTCTGGGTTCGTTATAAATCTCCCGCTACCAATCCCTTGAACAGGGATTTGCAAGTAGTAGGATGTAGTCCGGAGAACGGAATATGGTGTGTTGCTAGTTTACAGCTTGGTTGTGATATTTGCACCTTTCGGTCCGACACTTCAATCTTCGGCAGCAGGCATTTTTTGAGGTCCGGGTTACCTTCCCTCTTCGATCCCTTCTCCTTAGCCAGTCTGCTCTGTTGCAGGATCACCGCGTGGAGATGTAGAAGGGTCTTGGCAGCTATGGGTCGCTGGACCTGACGCTACAGCCAGCTATGGGTCGCTGGCCCTGACGCTACAGTCAACTATGGGTCGCTGACCCTGACGCTACAGCCAGCTATGGGTCGCTGGCCCTGACACTAGCAGTCAACTATAGGTCGCTGACCCTGACGCTACAGCCAGCTATGGGTCGCTGGCCCTGACGCTACAGTCAACTATGGGTCGCTGGCCCTGACGCTACAGTCAACTATGGGTCGCTGGCCCTGACGCTACAGTCAACTATGGGTCGCTGACCCTGACGATACAGTCAACTATGGGTCGCTGGCCCTGACGCTACAGTCAACTATGGGTCGCTGACCCTGACGATACAGTCAACTATGGGTCGCTGGCCCTGACGCTACAGTCAACCAAGGGTCGCTGGCCCTGACGCTACCAGTCAACTATGGGTCGCTGACCCTGACGCTACAGCCAGCTATGGGTCGCTGGCCCTGACGCTACAGCCAGCTATGGGTCGCTGACTACCGCAGCTCATACGCTGCTTCATTATCTTGAACCGCTATCATGATCTGGTAGTCGTTAATTACATTTATTTTCATAACCTTGGTCTCTTGTTTCCTGTGTTTATTCTCATACCCAGTTTATGTGACCTCTCACGGTGTAGACTTATTTTATTTGACAGAAGAGCCAAAACAAGAACATTAAGCTGATTTGTCAAATTCCATAGAATTCCATTTCTATTGGTCTATGTTGTCTTCATAATCCAGTGAATATCCAGGAACAGACATTTATCATTTAGAGATATCCCTATCACACAGCACTCTTACCTCCAAGGGACCAGGTAGCTGTACTTAATGTGGTACTTATCAAGGGAAAGTATTTAATTAATTAGACTTTTACTATTTTTTTTAAAATTAAAAAAAAATAAAAATAAGAAGCAGCCGCTTACAAGAGCAAGAGGGCACAGGCACAAAGTAATTAAAGAAAGGTCCAGATTAAATGCAAGGAACCAAACCTTTTTTTAGTCAGAGAATGTTTTGAATGCATTGCCCCCGGAAATAGTGGAAGCAGGGTCAATTAATGCATTCAAGAACAGATTGGATCGGCATATATATTTTTAGATCCAATGAATGTAAAAGAAACTGATTGTATACATACTCTGCAGAGTCTTCTAGACCAGTATAAAGACGTTAAGTTGAATTAGTTCAGTGTTACATTTAGTACCTTCACACTTAAAAAACAAATATGTTAGCGAACTTTAGCAGCTGTCTTTAGTGCCTGTTCCTCTCTGTGACCCTGTAGACACCAGGACGCTAGCTAACGGATAGCATTTTGGTGTGCAACCGAAAGGTCTCGTATAGTTTTTAGCTCACACGAGGAGAGATGGGGTGGCTATTGTGCAGACCAAATCTTTTACAATTTGCAGAGCTAAATAATTACAGTGTTTCAAAAGTTTCCATAAATAACCATCAGGTCCTGCACGTTAGCCACGCCCAACTCTCCCATCAGCCACGTCACGTACTGCACGTTAGCCCCGCCCAACTCTCCCACCAGCCCCGCCATCCTCTCCCACTAGCCCCGCCCAACTCTCCCACCAGCCACGCCCAACTCTCCCACCAGCCACGCCCAACTCTCCCACCAGCCCCGCCCAACTCTCCCACCAGCCCCGCCATCCTCTCCCACTAGCCCCGCCCAACTCTCCCACCAGCCACGCCTAACTCTCCCACCAGTCACGCCCATCTCTCCCACCAGCCACGCCCAACTCTCCCACCAGCCACGCCCAACTCTCCCACCAGCCACGCCCAACTCTCCCACCAGCCACGCCCAACTCTCCCACCAGCCCCGCCCAACTCTCCCACCAGCCCCACCATCCTCTCCCACTAGCCCCGCCCAACTCTCCCACCAGCCACGCCTAACTCTCCCACCAGCCACGCCCAACTCTCCCATCAGCCCCGCCCAACTCTCCCACCAGCCACGCCCAACTCTCCCACCAGCCACGCCCAACTCTCCCACCAGCCCCGCCCAACTCTCCCACCAGCCCCACCATCCTCTCCCACTAGCCCCGCCCAACTCTCCCACCAGCCACGCCTAACTCTCCCACCAGCCACGCCCAACTCTCCCACCAGCCCCGCCCAACTCTCCCACCAGCCCCGCCATCCTCTCCCACTAGCCCCGCCCAACTCTCCCACCAGCCACGCCTAACTCTCCCACCAGCCACGCCCAACTCTCCCACCAGCCACGCCCAACTCTCCCACCAGCCACGCCCAACTCTCCCACTAGCCCCGCCCAACTCTCCCACCAGCCACGCCTAACTCTCCCACCAGCCACGCCCAACTCTCCCACCAGCCACGCCCAACTCTCCCACCAGCCACGCCCAACTCTCCCACCAGCCCCGCCCAACTCTCTCACCAGCCCCACCATCCTCTCCCACTAGCCCCGCCCAACTCTCCCACCAGCCACGCCTAACTCTCCCACCAGCCACGCCCAACTCTCCCACCAGCCACGCCGAACTCTCCCACCAGCCACGCCCAACTCTCCCACCAGCCCCGCCCAACTCTCCCACCAGCCCCGCCATCCTCTCCCACTAGCCCCGCCCAACTCTCCCACCAGCCACGCCTAACTCTCCCACCAGCCACGCCCAACTCTCCCACCAGCCACGCCCAACTCTCCCACCAGCCACGCCCAACTCTCCCACCAACCACGCCCAACTCTCCCACTAGCCCCGCCCAACTCTCCCACCAGCCACGCCTAACTCTCCCACCAGCCACGCCCAACTCTGCCACCCCAATGCATTCAACCAGAAAAAAGGTTGGTGTTCAGATCCAGACACACGTCGCCTCCCCCCTCCCTTTCCCTCGGACTAAATACAAGTATGCAATGCTGGGTATTCGACATGTTACACCCCAAAGAGGATCGATACCTGTAATCTCCCAGGCCCCGTTATTGGATCCATGAACGAGCCAGGCAATTCTAATACTGAAAGATTACCCGCTTTCAGGATGAATGTTATAGAGGTACTACATGGTCTTGGATAATGAATGTTATAGAGGTACTAGCGGGTCTTGGATAATGGGTGTTATAGAGGTACTACATGGTCTTGGATAATGAATGTTATAGAGGTACTAGCGGGTCTTGGATATTTAATGTTTTAGTGGTACCAACGGGTCTTTGATAATGAATGTTATAGAGGTACCAGCGGGTCTTGGATAATGAATGTTATAGAGGTACCAGCGGGTCTTGGATAATGCATGTTATAGAGGTACCAGCGGGTCTTGGATAATGCATGTTATAGAGGTACCAACGGGTCTTGGATAATGAATGTTATAGAGGTACCAGCGGGTCTTGGATAATGAATGTTATAGAGGTACCAGCGGGTCTTGGATAATGAATGTTATAGAGGTACCAGCGGGTCTTGGATAATGACAAATTTTCAAACTGACACATAAACAAAGTGTGCTCATTGGTCTTCTAAGATGTTGACCGCGCCAAAAACTAAAAGTTCAACTATATAAATCGTTGGTGCGACCTCAGTTGGAGTACTGTGTCCAGGTGTGGAGTCCATATCATAGAGTGGATATAAACATGCTGGAAAGGATACAAAGAAGAGCTAAAGAAATGATCGCGAGGTTTCAGAATTGTACGAGGCGTGTTCAAATGAAATCGGACTAAAATGCAACAAGTGAACATACGTACGATTCTAATGCTGACGTCACTTCTGGTGTAAATAGTACATACCAAAAGTCAAGTTTGCACAATTTCATTGTCCTCCGAATCATAGTTTCATGAGAAGACCGTTGAAAACATGGCGGGTGTGATCAGGAATCCGTTCAGAGTTGAACAGCGAGGGGTGATTCGGTTTCTAACAGCTGAAGGATGTCGATCAGTTGACATTTATCGCAGAATGCAGTCAGTGTATGGTGACAAAAGTGTGTCGAAGACAACAGTGAAGAATTGGACAACGATGTTTTAAGAAGGACGTGAGAACGCAACAATATGAGCCTGACCTGGTCTCGGACGTGAGTTAATGCAACAATATGAGCCTGACCTGGTCTCGGACGTGAGTTAATGCAACAATATGAGCCTGACCTGGTCTCGGACGTGAGTTAATGCAACAATATGAGCCTGACCTGGTCTCGGACGTGAGTTAATGCAACAATATGAGCCTGACCTGGTCTCGGACGTGAGTTAATGCAACAATATGAGCCTGACCTGGTCTCGGACGTGAGTTAATGCAACAATATGAGCCTGACCTGGTCTCGGACGTGAGTTAACGAAACAATATGAGCCTGACCTGGTCTCGGACGTGAGTTAACGAAACAATATGAGCCTGACCTGGTCTTGGACGTGAGTTAACGAAACAATATGAGCCTGACCTGGTCTCGGAAGATCTTTCGTTAACTCACGTCCTTCTTTAAACATCGTTGTCCAGTTCTTCACTGTTGTCTTCGACACACTTTTGTCACCATACACTGACTGCATTCTGCGATAAATGTCAACTGATCGACATCCTTCAACTGTTAGAAACCGAACCACCCCTCGCTGTTCAACTCTGGACGGATTCCGCATCACTCCCGCAATGTTTTCAACGGTCTTCTGAGGAAACTACGAGTCGGATATTAATGAAATTTTGCAAGCTTGACGGTTAGAATGTGCTATTTACATCAGAAGTGACGTCATCATGTTCATTCACGAATGCTCACTTGTTACAGTTTCGACTGGTTTCATTTGAACACGCCTCCTAGTTATGAGGAAAGACTAAAAACATTGGTGTTCAGTGTCTAGAACAGAGAAGAATTCGAGGTGACAATAGAAGAATTCGAGGTGACAATAGAAGAATTCGAGATGACAATAGAAGTTTATAAATGAATCAACGGAAAGGATGTTTTTTGTATGTTTTTGTTGTTGTTTTTGTTGTTGTTTTTGTTGTTGTTGTTGTTGTTTTTGTTGTTGTTGGGTTTGCCTTATTTCTCTATTCCCCAAAGCAGTGTTCGTTGCACTATATTTTTATTCTCCGCCTGTCGACCCAGTGAATTCGACATTTTTATATAAGGGTCTGCTTCCTCCTGCACTTTCTAAGGGTTTGCTTCCCCCGGGTAACGGCCGGTGCTATGTTGGGAAGCGAACCCAGCACCTTCGGGTTGTGAGCCGTATCACATAATCTCGCTGTCACCTAATGGAAATGATAAATTAGATTATACCATATTTTTTCAAAGTACGACTGGCTAAAAGAACAAGAGGGCACAGCTACAAATTCTTTAAAGACAGGTAAATGGGAGAGAACAATATTAGAAAGATAGATAAGAAAAGGAACCTAGGGGTTATAATAGATCATACAGGAAAGGTGAATGAGCAAGTTAAGGTAGCAGTGAAAAAGGCAAATGCAATGTTAGGTATGATAAAAAGAAATATTAAACATAGGAGCAAGGAAGTGATAGTCAAACTGTATAAAGCTTTAGTTAGACCTAGATTAGAGTACAGTGTACAGGTGTGGAGTCCTTATCATAGAGGGGAAATAAACATGCTGGAAAGTATACAAAAAAGAGCGACAAAGATGATAGTGGGATTCCAGAATTACAGTTATGAGGAAAGACTCAGAAAAACTGGCCTACAGTGTCTCGAAGAGAGAAGAATTCGTGGTGACTTAATACAGGTTTATAAGATGATCAGAGGAATGGATAAATTAGACTATAACAAGTTTTTTTAAAATACAACCACCCACAATAACAAGAGGGCATAGCTACAAGCTGACTAAAGAGAGGTCCAGATTAGATACAGGGACAGTTATTGCATTTAAGAATAGATTGGATGCTCATATCTTTTAGAGCAAGGTGATGTAAATGAAACTGGTTGTATACAGACTCCGCAGCGTCTTCTAAATCAGTATAAAGATGTTAAGTTAAGTTAAGTTAAGGTTAGATATTAGGAAATATTTCTTCAGTCAGAGAGTGATAAATTCTTGGAATGCAATGCCACACGATGTAGTGGAAGCAGAGTCAGTTAATGCATTCAAGAATAGATTGGATGCTCACAGTATTTTCAGTATCGGTGGAGTTAAAATAAACTGGTTGTATACAGACTCTAGAGACTTCTAAACCAGTATAATGAAGTTACGTTAATTTAAACTAATACGAGAAGACATCTTCATAACAAGGCTGCAAATGCATGGCCATAAATAATATATCTATATTTGTTTAACTCTCATCTCATATTATCCGCAGTGTGTGACCGGGTCCGAAACCGGAGAACAGAAAAAGTAAACTGTAACCTGCCGTACATGTGATAAGAGGCAACTAAGAAAGGTTAAGAATGGAGCCAGAAATCACATCATGTGAAAAGGGAACGACAAACCCCAGTCGCCAGCATGGCATGACGTGTGCAAATATAATTGCGAGCCTGACATTTCAGAACCAATATCATATTTACTCGCACAATTCCCCCCATTGCGTATCCCACCCCCTTCCCGTCATTTCCAGTTTTTCATAAAATATACAACTTTCCTGCTCATAATTTCATCTCCTTCCGTCGACTTTCAAGGTCAGGTTGCCGGCATCATGTTACTCAGAAGATAAGGCATAACACAAAAATCGAACATCAGAAACAGGGGAGAATTACTTGCAAAATAAACTGACATTTGCACATATTGAAACCTGCAAAATAAACTGACATTTGCAAATATAGAAACTTGCAAAATAAACTGACATTTGCACATATAGAAACTTGCAAAATAAACTGACATTTGCAAATATAGAAACTTGCAAAATAAACTGACATTTGCAAATATAGAAACTTGCAAAATAAACTGACATTTGCACATATAGAAACTTGCAAAATAAACTGACATTTGCAAATATAGAAACTTGCAAAATGAACTGACATATGCACATATAGAAACTTGCAAAATAAACTGACATTTGCAAATATAGAAACTTGCAAAATAAACTGACATTTGCAAATATAGAAACTTGCAAAATAAACTGACATTTGCAAATATAGAAACTTGCAAAATGAACTGACATATGCACATATAGAAACTTGCAAAATAAACTGACATTTGCACATTTAGAATTCATACTTGGAAGAACAATTTACCCATCCCATAGGACACGTTGCACAATCATGTGAGAAACCTGTTATCCAGCCCAATGCCTTGCTTCTGCCTTTTGTTCACCTGACTTTGAGATCATAAATATATTTATCACCCTTCCTCTTTAAATTGGAAGCCTTAACACAATTCCTAACGTTTTAGTTGAGGCCGCTTGCTCCACAGTGAGTTACACGGTTTTGATTGATGATTGATTGATGATTGATTGATGATTGATGATTGATTGACGATTGATTGATGATTGATTGATGATTGACTGATGATTGATTGATGATTTATTTATTTACTAGTATAAGCACCCAGCTACCCATTCTGTGCATGCCCTCAGTAGACGGTATTAGGAAAACATATCTTCCCCCCCCCCCCCCCCAGCTATTTAAAACGAACTCTCCATACGAAGGGAGGAGGACTAACGTCTGGTCAGGCAAAATATACTGATCAGACATGTTAGTCCGGGTCAGGAAAAATATACTGATCAGACATGTTAGTCCAGGTCAGGAAAAATATACTGATCAGACATGTTAGTCCGGGTCAGGAAAAATATACTGATCAGACATGTTAGTCCAGGTCAGGAAAAATATACTGATCAGACATGTTAGTCCGGGTCAGGAAAAATATACTGATCAGACATGTTAGTCCGGGTCAGGAAAAATATACTGATCAGACATGTAAGTCAGGTTCAGGCAAAATATATTGATCAGACATGTTAGTCAGGGTTAGGAAAAATATACTGATCAGACATATTAGTCAAGGTGAGGGGAAATATACTGGACGAGACCCTCACTTTGGCTTCCTCGTAGCCCTTCCTGGGAGCGCGCTGTTTTCATGGCAGCCTGGATAACAAGGTAAGTGATCGACGTGATCCCCGTAGTAGTGAGCGACACGCAGTTCAGGCCAGGCATAGCACAACTGCCTGCAGGACCCCATTCCACCTTCAACAGCACGCTCGGGATGTGAGGAAAGCTACGACAATCAACCACTTAGCGTCCTTTTTAGGGCACACAAAATAGTGGTCTTAGTCATTGTAGGCATTCATCATCAACAACAACAACAACAACAACAACTCTATACCAAACTCAGCAACAATTAATTAATACCAATAAAGCACGTGTTTATAAAGATTTTTTTTCTTCAAATCTAGTGTGGTGACCTACGCTTCTCCCCCCCCCCCCCCCCCTCCTTTCCTCCCTCCAACATAGAGATGTAAATATCATGTATTATTGAGCTACCAGCGGGCCGGGCCTCACAAAATAGTTCGTGCCCCTTTCATTGATTCCAGAACCTCAGTTTGCCATTCCCCGCTTATTTTAAACCTGCCACTGCAAACACCCAATTCAAGATTCCAATATTTGGGTATTTGGACGTATGTTAAAAGGCGGAATGACGGCATTCTTAAAGTCAGTGGCGTATCCCTGTTTGAACTAGCTTCGCGCTATTGGGTTTTCGTGTTAATTTTCCAAGTATTGCTGACACCACTAGAATAATTGTCCCGTGACCGCGCACAGAAGACAGTTCGGCGCGGCTGAAGTAGTTTGACAGAATGCAGGGCCGATGATACAATTTAACGAATGCGTCCGTCCGGGGCACAGACCCCAGAGTGGCGGAGAGTGTAGTGGATATATGAAACTGGTAATGTGTAATTGGTAATGTGTAAATGGTAATATGTAAATGGTAATATGTAAGTGGTGATATGTAAAGGGTAATATGTAAGTGGCAATATGTAAGTGGTAATATGTAAGTTGTAACATGTAAGGGCCAATATGTACATGGCAATATGTAAATGGCAATATGTACGTAGCAATGTATGAGTAGCCAGAGTAATATGTAGAAATGTGATGGAAAAAAAGCAAGTCATTTTCCCCAACATAAATACTGATGTGTTGAAAGTGCTCAGCCATGTCTAGGACACACAAATAATTACAATGTATTCTAATGAAGATCTTTGTAGGCGGGTTGCTAATAATTTTGTCAGAGCTTATTTACATTTAGGGTTCTGAGTGGTACAGTGGTAGACCACTCGCTTGTTTCGGCAAAGGTACTTGGTTCGATCTCAATTTTCGATTAGTTCAAGTCAATCTAGCTGTAAATTGGTACACGACTTATGAGGAGACAGGACATCAAGTATTTGGACTGACCCCGCACCTCACACAAGGCTGAAACCTTGTACAATAAAGTCTTTAACACTTCATCCCCGTCAGCACTGTCTGCTACGTGACTACCTTTACCTTTACTCTCATTCTTACCCTTATCTTCACCTTCAGCCTTATCCGTACCTTTACTCTAACTTATTCCTTTATCTTGATATCTATTTTCATCTGTATCCTTAACTTTACATAAACTATTATCTCTATCGTTATATGTATCTTTACCTTCATTCTTATATTTACATTTACCAATATCTTTATATTTACCTTTATAGCTATATTTACCTTTATCTTTACTTTTGTCTTTACCTTTGTCTTTACATTTATCTTTACTTTAATCTTTACTTTTATTTTTATCTCTGCCTTTGTTGTAACCGGTATTTTTATCTGTATCTTTACCATTATCTATTCTTTTATCTTTATACCTATTCTTTATCGGTATCTTTATCTTTACCATTATCTATACCTTTACCTTTATTAATGCATGAAAAAGGCTTGGCTTGGCTTCATTCGTTCTCAATTTCCTGCCACCAAACCCTAAAAGAGCTTAAGTAGCAGAATGTAGTCCAGAGAACGGAATGCGTTGTGTCGTGGATTACAGCTTGACTGCGATATTTGCACCTTTCGGTCCAACACATCCGACTTCAGTAAGCATTTTATGAGTACCGGGTTAGCATTCCCTCTTCAATTCCTTCTCCTTAGCCAGTCTGCCCTGCTGCAGCCTGTTATCCAGGATCACCGGCTGGAGGTGTAGAAGGGTCTTGGCAGCTATGGTTTGCTGGCCCTGACGCTAGCAGTCAGCTATGGGTCACTGACCACTGCAGCTCATGCGCTGCTCAGCATCTTGATCCCCGAATGCATGAAGATGAGGGTAGATGGACCAGCCAAACAGGCTACATAGTGAGGAACATATTCTGATAGTTAGGCTCAATGTCAACAGGCCGGAATGCTGGAGCTGCAGCCCCTAGTGTTATCAAACCACAGAAAGCTAAACACTGACCGATTTACAACTAATAGCCAAATGCGGGACCGACTATATGGGTTTACAGAGGAGTAGGATGTCAGGTACTAGTACGTCTGGTGTAATGTCAGTTACTAGTATATGTGGTGTAATGTCATGTACTAGTATGTGTGGTGTAATGTCAGGTACTAGTATGTGTGGTGTAATGTCAGGTACTAGTACGTCTGGTGTAATGTCAGGTATTAGTATGTGTTGTGTAATGTCAGGCACTAGTATGTGTGGTGTAATTCTCAGGTATTAGTACGCCTGGTGTAATGTCAGGTACTAGTATGTGTGGTGTATTGTCAGGTACTATTATGTCTGGTGTAATGTCAGGTACTAGTATGTTAGGTGTAATGTCAGGTACTAGTCAGTCTGGTGTAATGTCATGTACTAGTATGTCTGGTGTAATGTCAGGTACTAATATGTTTTGTGTAATGTCAGGTATAAGTTTGTTTGGTGTAATGTCAGGTACTAATATGTTTTGTGTAATGTCAGGTATTAGTATGTCTGGTGTAATGTCAGGTACTAATATATCTGCTGTAATACCAGGAAGGGTAATGCGTGGGCTAGTGGTTAAGTGATACGGCTCAGTTGGGGGGGGGGGGGGGGGCAGTGATTGGAGTTTGCTATAGATGTCCATCAAGTCAAAAAGAGGAAGACGATGAGCTGATTAGAAGCATAGCAAAGGCAAGTGAAGGGAAATTATTATTAATGGGAGATTTCAAATTTCCAGAAATAAAATGGGATATGGCAGAAGCACTTGTGGAGTTAAAACCTTTTGTTAAGTGCATAACTGACAATTTTTAAATTCAACTTGTAGAAGCAGCCACCAGAGGCAAAAACATACTCGACCTAGTTTTTACTACAGAGGAAAATATGATTGAAAACGTTACCGTTGGGGAACTATTTGGCTGGAGTGACCATCAAATCATCCGTTGGGATCTTATTGCAGGGAAAGAAGTAAACATAAACACGCGAACATACAACTACTCTAAGGCAGATGTTAAGAGGATGAAAGAGGTAGCGAACCACATAATCTGGGAAGATATTGTCGGAGGAACAGATATTGAACAGGAGTGGGAGAGTTTTAAAACAGTTCTAGAAACGCTAAAAGAGGAATGTGTTCCATGTAGGGAGGTAAACCCCAAGCGTAAAAAGTGGATAACTAGAATTGTAGTTAAATGTAGAAGAGGTAAAAATAAAGCATGGAAAAAATATATAGAGGCAGGTAAATCAAAAGAAACATATTTAAAATATTTGGACAAGCAGAACATTTCTCAGAAAGCGAATAAAACAGCAAAAATAGACTTCGAAAAAAAAACTTGCTCAGAGGATCAAGACTGATAGTGAAAGCTTCTTCTCTTATGTTAGAAATAAACAAAGATCAAAGGACAAAGTAGGCCTTCTCATAGACAGTACAGGGAAAATAATAAGTGAGAATAGGGAGGCAGCTAATCTACTCAATCAGTACTTTGGCACAGTCTACACAAAAGAGGACCTCCAAGATCCCAGAGCCTATAGATATTTTTCAAAGAGACATGGGTACAGCAGGATTAAGATCAATCTGTATTACAGAGGAAAAGGCTTTTAAAAAATTGGAGGGGTTGAAAGTGGATAAATGTGCAGGTCAAGATGGTATTCATCCAAAATTGCTGTATGAAATTAGAGACCAACTAGCAAAACCATTGGCTATATTATGTTCTCAATCACTTACAAAAGGGATTGTTCCACGGGATTGGAAAGATGCAGGAGTGATCCCCTTATTCAAAAAAAGCAAACAATTCAGATCCAGCGAATTATAGACCGGTGAGTTTAACGAGCATAGTCTGTAAATTGTTAGAGTCAATAATCAAAGAAAACATTGTAATACATTTAGACAAATTTAATCTAATTAGAATAGTCAGCATGGGTTTACTAGAGGGAGATCATGCTTAACAAATCTATTAGAATTCATGGAGGAGGTTACTAAAATGATTAATAAAGGGGAGCCAGTGGACGTTATTTATCTAGATTTTGCAAAGGTCTTTGATAGAGTACCTCCTCAAAGATTATTTCGAAAGTTAAAGTCACATGGAATAGATGGGGAAGTATCCAAATGGATTGAAAATGGGTTAACGGAAAGAAGGCAGAGGGTGGGCATAAGTAAGGAGTACTCTGAGTGGTGTGAAGTGAAAAGTGGTGTGCCACAGGGCTTGGTTTTGGGACCAATTTTGTTCTTGATATATATCAATGATTTGGACATTGATATGGGATCCATGATTGCAAAATTTGCTGATGACACAAAACTATGCAGTAGTGTCTCATCTATAGCAGAAGTGGATATATTGAGGTCGGATTTAGATAAAATTCGAGAATGGTCTGTAAGCTGGCAAATGGATTTTAATGTAGATAAAGGTACAGTCATCCACATGGGTAGATCCAATATGGAACATAATTACAGAATTGGAGAAAACAATATTAGAAAGATAGATAAGGAAAGGGACCTAGGGGTTATAATAGATCATACAGGAAAGGTGAGTGAGCAAGTTAAGGTAGCAGTGAAAAAGGCAAATGCAATGTTAGGTATGATAAAAACAAATATTAAACATAGGAGCAAGGAAGTGATCGTCAAACTGTATAAAGCTTTAGTTAGACCTAGATTGGAGTACTGTGTACAGGTGTGAAGTCCTTATCATAGAGGGGATATAAACATGCTGGAAATAATACAAAAAAGAGCGACAAAGATAATAGTAGGATTCCAGAATTGCAGTTATGAGGAACGACTCAGAAAAACCGGCCTACAGTGTCTAGAAGAGAGAAGAATTCGTGGTGACTTAATACAGGTTTATAAGATGATCAGGGGAATGGATACATTAGACTATAACAAGTTTTTTTAAAATACAACCACCCACAATAACAAGAGTGCATAGCTAACTAAAGAGAGGTCCAGGTTAGATATTAGGAAATATTTTTTTAGTCAGAGAGTGGTGTCTGCTTGGAATGCATTGCCAGGGGAGGTAGTGGAGGCAGGGACAGTTAATGCATTTTAGAATAAACTGGATGCGCATAGCTTTTAGAGCAAGGTGATGTAACTGTAACTGGTTGTATACAGTCTCTGCAGGGTCTTCTAAACCAGTATAAAGACGTTACGTTTAGTTAACTACAAGCCGAAGGTGCTGGGTTCGATCCCCATCACAGCCGCAGCCGTTACCCCGGGGAGGTAAACCCTTAGAAAATGGAGGAGGAAGCAGACCGTTTCATAAAATACATGATGAAGTCGGATGCACTGGGCCGACAGGCCTAAAATTAAAAACCACAGTGCAACGCACACCGCCTTGGCGATTATAGAAATAAGGTGAACGCAAAATAAGAAACTAAAAAAACAACAACAAAAAATACCAGGTACTAATATCTTGATCTTGATAACCCGTTCCTCATCGTAGCTGATGGTCCCAACTTCGTCTCCAGCGTACCTTGTCTTGGGCCACGGAAGTCCAGTACGTGGTAAGTGCTTCTCTAGAGGCATCTCGGATGTTGCAGTATACAGTAAGAGAGTGACCAACGCATTGGCGGTCTTCCCCGTGGTCTCTTCTTCTTACCCCGGGGGTACCAGACTCCTGTCGCTGTGCTCCATCGACCATCGTTTCGTCGCAACATGTGACCTGTCCATCTATGTGTCGCCTGGTCTACATGGATTACAGCATACTTCTCCAGCGACAATCGTTTCATGTCAGAATTGGGGAGACCTTCAATATGTTGTTTCCGGAGAGTGATTCCGACCAAGAGTCTCTTAACGGAGGCCTGGGTAACTCCATTTATTATCTAGTGATTTTGTTAGTGCCCACATCTCAACACCGTAGCCCATCGCGGGAAGTACAGTGGAATTGAAGAGGGAGACTTGTAGGTCCTGGTCATGACAACCGTCCAGGACCGTCTTAATAGACGAGAAGGTTGCCCAACCCGCACGGCGACGTCTTGTCAGTTCAGGTTCCAGGTTATTGTCCATATTGAGAAGATGTCCAAGATAAATGTACTCGTTGACATCTTCTAATCGTACATCGCCAAGAAAGACTGGACCACAAGTGGCCAAGTGATTGCGCAACACTTTGGTGTTCCAGACATTTATCTCCAGACCTGCTTTCTTGCCCTCCATCGAGTAGCTTCATTATTTGCTTGGCTTCTGCTGCTGACTCTGTGATGAGAAATATGTCCTCGGCAAATGGAAGGTTATTGAGGCGTCTCCCGTCGATAAGGATGCCAAAGGTGTCCCAACAGCTATACGAAATGCACCACCACATTCAGTCCCTTCTAACGTCCAATTGTGGTGCAAATTCAAAAGAGGGGCCACCAGGGCGATCCAATCTCACCGAACCTCTTTTCCGCATGTCTGGAATCAGTCATTAGCCGAGGCTACTGGTACTAACATGTCTGCTGTAATACTGGAACTTTCGAACTTGTTCAGACGGTGATTGCCATGTTCTCACCTCTGCTACAAACACACACACACACACACACATAAACACACACACTCACAAACACACACACACACCCCACACAGAGAGAGAGAGAAAGAGCAAGATAGAAAGATAGAGACAGTCTTCCACACTAGATCGGTTTGCATTGTGCTTCTAGCTGTCTCCAACGGCATGCTCTCGGTGTGGCAGTGATCCAATTCTTCTCTCTGTTACACATATTCTTTCAGGAAAGCACTCGATCGCTCAGAAACGATCAAGTACCCCTATTGTAGACCCACTAGAAATACTCCTGTAAACTTTATCACAACTTATCAATGCTTGTTGTGTTGGGTCATCCAAACTATTGACCTGTCAATTCAATCAGACCAGCAATTAACACATCGATAAGCTGATTAGCTGGGTAATTGCAGAAACTGGTCATGGGACACGAATTATTTTGAAAAAAAGCGTTTAAGATGATAATTAAACTTTAGATCTCGAGAAATTTGACGCGCAAATTCCTAAACTCCGGAAACGACACAGTAGTGGCGCGATGTGCGTCGACTAAAGTTGTCGTACAACGTCTGCCATTTTGAGAGTATTCCGCGGAACTTAATCCATGTTTTGTAATCTCCATTGCTGATTAACACTAACAGCTTGTAGGAATCTATGCTGTTTATCCTTGGATTAGCTTATTGGAGTTGCTGAAGATTATTTCACATATATATTTAATCACCAATTGACGAAATCCGTATTGTGCATGTCTGAGATTTATGCGCGAAGTATCGGAGATAATCTATGGCGTTTTCAGGGTACAATTACATCGGTGCATTGTGGGATTAATCACGTGCTCAGAAGACAGAGTCACGGCGTGGGCAGTGGGATGTCATTTCTGATCTTCAAAATTGAGATCAAACAGTAGAATACAAATAGTTAAGACAGTTAGGGGGCAGACAGGAAGACCGTCAGAAAAATTGGAGGATAATTTTGATAATAAAAGCTGGCTTTTTCTTCTGCTTTCATGTTAATTGACTGACATATCTGCAGATCGGATAGCTACAACAGCTTCTGTCTCAGCTCCTACATATTCTGTCTCAGCTCCCTAGCCTCTGTCTCAGCTCCCATGGCTTCTGTCTCAGCTCTCACAGCTTTGTCTCAGCTCCCACATGTTCAGTCTCAGCTCCCACAGCTTCTGTCTCAGCTCCCACAGCTTCTGTCTCAGATCCCCAGCATCTGTCTCAGCTCTCACACATTCTGTCTCAGCTCCTACATTTCTGTCTCAGCTCCCACATGTTCTTTCTCAGCTCCCACAGCTTCTGTCTCATCTCCCACAGCTTCTCTAAGCTCCCACAGCTTCTGTCTACCCTCCCACAGCTTCTCTCAGCTCCCACAGCTTCTGTCTAAGCTCCCACAGCTTCTATCAGCTCCCACAGCTTCTGTCTAAGCTCCCACAGCTTCTCTCAGCTCCCACAGCTTCTGTCTAAGCTCCCACAGCTTCTCTCAGCTCCCACAGCTTCTGTCTCAGCTCCCCAGCCTCTGTCTCAGCTCTCACAGCTTCTATTTCAGCTCCCACAGTTTTGTCTCAGCTCCCACAGCTTTTGTCTCAGCTCCCACAGCTTCTGTCTGAACTCCAACAGCTTTGTCTCAGCTCCCACAGCTTTTGTCTCAGCTCCCACAGCTCCTGTCTCAGCTCCCAGCTCTTGTCTCATCTCCCACAGCTCCTGTCTCAGCTCCCCCAGCTTCTGTCTCAGTTCCCACAGCTCCTGTCTCAGCTCCCACAGCTCCTGTCTCAGCTCCCCCAGCTCCTGTCTCAGCTCCCCCAGCTCCTGTCTCAGTTCCCACAGCTCCTGTCTCAGCTCCCACAGCTCTTGTTTATGCTCCCACAGCTCCCACAGCTCCTGTCTCAGCTCCACAAGCTCCTGTCTCAGCTCTCACAGCTCCTGTCTCAGCTCCCCCAGCTTCTGTCTCAGTTCCCACAGCTCCTGTCTCAGCTCCCACAGCTCCTGTCTCAGCTCCCCCAGCTCCTGTCTCAGCTCCCTCAGCTCCTGTCTCAGTTCCCACAGCTCCTGTCTCAGCTCCCACAGCTCCTGTCTCAGCTCCCCCAGCTCCTGTCTCAGCTTGCACAGCTCCTGTCTAAGCTACCACAGCTCCTGTCTCAGCTCCCCCAGCTCCTGTCTCAGTTCCCACAGCTCCTGTCTCAGCTCCCACAGCCCCTGTCTCAGCTCCCCCAGCTCCTGTCTCAGCTCCCACAGCTCCTGTCTCAGCTCCCAACTCTGATCTCATCTACCACGGCTCCTGTCTCAGCTCCCCTAGCTCTTGTTTCAGCCCCCACAGCTCCCACAGCTCCTGTCTCAGCTCCCATAGCTCCTGTCTCAGCTCCCCCAGCTCCTGTCTCAGTTCCCACAGCTCCTGTCTCAGCTCTCACAGCTCCTGTCTCAGCTCCCCCAGCTCCTGTCTCAGTTCCCACAGCTCCTGTCTCAGCTCCCATAGCTCCTGTCTCAGCTCCCCCAGCTCCTGTCTCAGTTCCCACAGCTCCTGTCTCAGCTCCCACAGCTCCTGTCTCAGCTCCCACAGCTCCTGTCTCAACTCCCCCAGCTCCTGTCTCAGCTCTCACAGCTCCTGTCTCAGCTCCCCCAGCTCCTGTCTCAGTTCCCACAGCTCCTGTCTCAGCTCTCACAGCTCCTGTCTCAGCTCCCACAGCTCCTGTCTCAGCTCTCACAGCTCCTGTCTCAGCTCCCCCAGCTCCTGTCTCAGCTCCCACAGCTCCTGTCTCAGCTCCCACAGCTCCTGTCTCAGCTCCCCCAGCTCCTGTCTCAGCTCCCCCAGCTCCTGTCTCAGCTGCATACATACTCTTTATTGGGATCCCAGAGCCCTTACACAGGATGAAAGAATAGGACCACTGAACCTTTACGGGAATTGGATAATATAACTATACCGTAATCCCGCTTTTAGTACGTACTCAATGTGTTTCAAGATGTCATAATTCCGCTTTTAGTACGTACTCAATGTGTTTCAAGATGTCATAATCCCGCTTTTAGTACGTACTCAATGTGTTTCAAGATGTCATAATCCCGCTTTTAGTACGTACTCAATGTATTTCAAGATGTCATAATCCCGCTTTTAGTACGTACTCAATGTGTTTCAAGATGTCATAATCCCGCTTTTAGTACGTAATGTGTTTCAAGATGTCATAATCCCGCTTTTAGTACGTACTCAATGTGTTTCAAGATGTCATAATCCCGCTTTTAGTACGTACTCAATGTGTTTCAAGATGTCATAATCCCGCTTTTAGTACGTACTCAATGTGTTTCAAGATGTCATAATCCCGCTTTTAGTGCGAACTCAATGTGTTTCAAGATGTCATAATCCCGCTTTTAGTACGTAATGTGTTTCAAGATGTCATAATCCCGCTTTTAGTTCGTACTCAATGTGTTTCAAGATGTCATAATCCCGCTTTTAGTACGTACTCAATGTGTTTCAAGATGTCATAATCCCGCTTTTAGTACGTACTCAATGTGTTTCAAGATGTCATAATCCCGCTTTTAGTGCGTACTCAATGTGTTTCAAGATGTCATAATCCCGCTTTTAGTACGTAATGTGTTTCAAGATGTCATAATCCCGCTTTTAGTACGTACTCAATGTGTTTCAAGATGTCATAATCCCGCTTTTAGTACGTACTCAATGTGTTTCAAGATGTCATAATTCCGCTTTTAGTACGTACTCAATGTGTTTCAAGATGTCATAATCCCGCTTTTAGTACGTACTCAATGTGTTTCAATATGTCATAATCCCGCTTTTAGTACGTAATGTGTTTCAAGATGTCATAATCCCGCTTTTAGTACGTACTCAATGTGTTTCAAGATGTCATAATCCCGCTTTTAGTAAGCACTCAATGTGTTTCAAGATGTCATAATCCCGCTTTTAGTACGTACTCAATGTGTTTCAAGATGTCATAATCCCGCTTTTAGTGCGAACTCAATGTGTTTCAAGATGTCATAATCCCGCTTTTAGTACGTAATGTGTTTCAAGATGTCATAATCCCGCTTTTAGTTCGTACTCAATGTGTTTCAAGATGTCATAATCCCGCTTT